>RHPI01002990.1:604575-635714 GCA_009103225.1 Chlorokybus atmophyticus | reverse complement strand
CATGAATACGGTATGCAGCAGCAACACACAACTGTGCGCACCAGCAATGCGAGTTGCTGCATTATGCACTATGAAACTCATGTTGCTGGTGCACAGTGTGCACCAGGAAGATGCTAACTTGAGTTGTGTGCACTGGCAGCACTGGCAGCACTGGCCACAACTCAAGAAAGCATTTTCTTTAGCAGAAATATTTCGCAGTGCCGAAGGTTCGAACCCCAGATCTGGGGTTCCAACCTTCGGCACTGCGACAATATCACGTGCGCTTGCCTGCGAGTAAGCGTGCACCCTGCCAGACAGACTAATTTGGGCGGCGGCGGCGGCGGCGGCAGAGGTAACGGCAGAAGTAACGGCAGTGGAGGCGTAAGCATAGCCACCGAAGGCACAGGCAATGAGATTCCTGAGTACTGAGTCGTGGTAATTCGCTCTAACAGCCACTCTCTCTCCTGCAAAAGTGTGACTGGTGGCGGGCTGAAGCACAACAGCAGCAATGTCCCAAGCAGCCAGGGTATAACAATACGTGCACACACTTGGTTATCATACATATACGCACTGTCACTACCTGTGTGTGGCGACAATCGATCTCATCATACCCAACTTTAGGAGCGCTTTGCGAGGAAAAACGAGGCGGAGGACTTGCGCAGGGCGTTCGACCGTTTGGACACGAAAGGCGATGGAAAGATTGACGCTGCGGAGCTGGCAGAGGTCTTCTCAAAGCTGGGGCACAAAACCAAAAAGGTAGGGCGTTTTCCATCTAGTCTTGATGATGATGTTGTTATCACAAACTTGCGTTGAACTTTGCAAGCATGTGGGCGTGGTGCAGGGGGATATTGAGGACATGATATGGGAGGTTGATGAGGACTGCGACAAAGTTGTGACGTGGGTGGAATTCCAGCAAATGTACAACCGATGCCGCAACGACAAAACCGGTACTTACAGTGATAACGTTGTTGTCATCGTTTTTGCTGTTGTTGTTGCTGTCCCTGTTGTTGTTGTTGTTGTTGTTGTTGTTGTTGGACTAATTGTGGTTGGTGTTGCTGATGTCGTTGGTTTGCGTGCCTACCGCAGGGTACGAGCCTAGGCGATTGTTCAATGTGGTGGAGTTCATGATGAATGACAAGGACAGCAGCGGGACGGTGTCGGCAGAGGAGGCCATGCAGATACTGTACATGCGGTTTGGGCGCAATCTGCTGGACTCGGTATGCGCATAGCAATATTGATGATACTGGTAAGGAGTAACTACAACAGAACTGATGGAGTTGTTGTAACATCATTCCGCCATTGCAGCAACTGGAGGAGATATTTGGCACAGCTGACACGAATGCCGGCAAAGACCTCTCGCTCACGGAGTTCCTGCACAGCTTGAACCTATCACAGGTGCGATGTTGGGTGTTTACAAACCGAAGACAGTCATCATAGACACACACACACACACACACACACACACACACACACACACACACGTGCTCAAGTTGATACACGCGCGCGCACGCATCATAGTGAATGCCTAACACACACTCATGCATGTTGGGTCCTGCAGATAAAGCAGCTGAGGTCAAAGGCAACCACACACGCGAAGAGCTTTGTGCGTGCAAGCGGCTCAGATCGCTCCAACAAGCAACCCCTGCACGCCTCCAACTAGGCCACTTCAAACCAAACACCAACTGATTATGCAAGCACAGTTACGACAAATTCACAGATGCTGGCTGCGTGCAGGTTGCACACTGTTGGGTAATGTTTATAACAGGTAATGAACAGTTCAAGTAGTTTGACTTCATGACTTCCATCTGGCTAATGTTTCTGGCAAAGAAAAGGTTGCAAGGGTTGCAACGGCGAGTGAGAAGATGTTTTACAAATACGTGTGCGCACACCATAAGTTAAGTTTGACATAATTTATGTATATTGTATATGGGGAGCTTTACTATTGTCCACAACACATAAAAGCACACGACACTGGTTGGTAATAGCCGAACGACACTCTCTTCCAACCCGTAGGCTAGAAGAGCATGTTGCCGCGCCCTATGTACACCGCTTTACGCCTTGGCGGTCTTGCCCTCGGAGACGTTGTTGGTGTCCTTGATGTGGTCTCGGTGCGGCGACAGCTTGCGGTGGTCTTGCAAGCGCCCGGTCATGACGGTGAGGCTTAAGAGCACGGCCGGGACTAGGCAGAACACGCCGAGCAGCACGCTCACAAGCGTAGACACGCCAGAACTTAAACCAAGGAAGTACACCATTCCGAACCATACTGTGGCCGTGGCTGTGTAGTAAGACTGCAAAAGGGTGGACACGATTAACAACGACACATAGTGAGCTATTGCATACGGTTCCGTGGTGTCCAGCAAGTGGCATGCAACAGCACACTGACACGCAAGTGTGCGTGTAGACTCTCTCAAGCAAGCTTGTATATGCGCGCGCACGCTTTCCTGGAAACACGCATGCACGCGTGCACGCACATGCACACGCAGTGAAGACATGCCTGGGCATGGATGAAGTTGAGGCGGCGTGTGGTGAAGGGTTCAACATGCCACTGGATGGTGACGGAGGCAAGGATGATGGCAAAGGCAATGGAGATCTGAAGCTGGGCGCCAAACTTGTCCAGAAGGATGGAGTTGATGATGAGCAGGTACTTCTGCAGCAGCAGCACGCCATCCCAGAAAAACCATGTCGGCCGGTACTGCTGGTACAGCACACCGAGAGCACCAACCACATGCGCTTTGTTCAGCGACCGCTTCTTGTGCCACAACCAGAGGATTACACCACCTGAGACAATGATACAGACCAACATGAGCAACACATGGGAATAAAGTATGACCAATCAAAAACATGGTGGTGGCGCACCGGGGATGAGCAGGCAGTAAAAGAGCAGCCCCGGCACGCCGATGATCAGCACGTGCTTCAGATGGGTCCCCGCAAAGCACTGCTCATTGAGGTCCTGCTGCCAGTAGTAACCCTGCAATCGCATTTCGCACACGAGGTATTCAGAGATGCAAGTCCAACACAAGGGCCACACCAGATGAGAGTGAGTCAGTTGCCCCCACCTGAGCAATAGCGTTCTGGTAGTAACGGTCGCTGCTGATGTCGTGGTCAACGCGACGGCACGCGAAGATGGAGACAATGTTGGAGACCACAGAGGGCCAGATGAGCAGCGCTGTGCACGCCGCCGACAGGGCGTACCGCTGGCGGAGGTACTGTCCGAACTTGAGTGTAGGTTGCTGGTCCATGCCGGCCGTCACTGCCGCCGTTGATGAACGCGACATGTGCCCAGCCGCAAACCGCCCTGTTTAGAATGGAAAGAGTAAAGGAGGGGAAAGCATGTTGACTTGCAAGTTCATGCAAGTCCCGTTTGCACCCGCTGTGCTAGTTGCTATCACTAGCGGTGTGTCACTGTGGTTGATCGATTCATAATAACCTGTTGCTGGCGTCTGCGGGCGGAGCGTATTTGCTCGCAGACGCATGCCTAATGTGTCCGCAGAAGAGATTTGAGAGAGAGTTTTGCAGGGGAGAGACGTTAGCATATGCTGTGAAAGTATGCCATGCTTGCTTGCGTGCTACTTGCCACGCAGCGCAAACATGACATACCTGGTGGGGTCCCAATGTCGGAGTTGGCATCGAAGCCCGGTTCCGAGTGCAACGAGTGTAAGCGCAAAGTGCTGGTTGCTTCCGCTGTGGGTAAGTTTACATGACTACGTAAAGCGTTGAAGGTAGGCTATTCTATTGCGCACACGCGCATGTGCATGCGCGTGCGCGCAACAGTACCCACACGTGACTATACCTGGCATGATGTCGTTTTCATAGTGTGGTGCAGGCACGCGAAGCGTGACGAGGGCTTCTGGTGGAGTACCATCCGGGGCAGCTGCGGGCCACAAGTTGTCTGCATCCACCACATTGCTTGGCCGCGATGAAGCCAAGAATCCTGCTGGTGGCTGCCCCTCCCAGTGCGCGGCCGTATCCATGTGGGGTTCATGCGCAAGGTTGAGGTCCTCTGAGGCGCGCTCGTGAGCAAGCACGCCGTTGTTACTGTGTTGCTTCTCGTGCTTCCTCTCGAGGTCAACATCTGCGCCCGCGGCTTCGATGACGTTGGCCGCAGAGTTGCCCCTTGATGCAAGGGCATTGCGTCTGGCCACATACGCACGGTAGCGAAGGGGCCAAAAGACAAGGGAGGGGGCGAAGGCGATGAACGGCAGCACCGCATAAAAGATGTTGATCTGGTATGCCGGCGAAAGCGTGGCGCCCGGTTCGCGTTGGACAAAACACTCAAGAGGAATTAACAGACTCTGAAACAGACTCAGTGTACCCGTAGTTGCGAAAAGGTACTGCACAAATAATGGCCACTGGTATTGAATGTAGTATGCCAGACTCACAACCTGCATGTAACCCCAGCCTTAGCAGCTGTTGATATGATATATACATTGACGAGTGACCGCATGCACATGTGCAATCGATGACGACAGCTACCTGGAAGAAGTGAATGACAATCTTCAGTCTGGCAGCACCATTTAGGCGGGTGCGGTCCTGGCGGAGGGCGGAGGGAGCATTGGCGGCGAGATGGAGAAAGATTAGGCCGGCGACGAGGCCGATCTGAAAGAGCACCCAGAGGATGAAGTACATTGCCATCCAGCCCTTTCCGGGACAGCGCCTGCACACGAAGTCGCCAGGGAAGCCCGAGACACCGAATGCCTCCGTGCACACACCGCAGAGGTTGCCGGAATAACCTTCGCTGCACTGGAGGTCGGTTGTGTAGTTGTCATAAATGATGGCCGCATCAATTGTACCCGAACGGTTGTTGTAGATGCATGCACCCGTGTTTGGGCACTGATGGAAGACAAACGATTGCTGGGATGAGTGCCAATATCCGTCTTCGGGTGCCACCCGCGCACCTATAAAAACCAACTGCTATGAGACGCCATTGCAACGAAGTACAGAAAAGAGACGCATTCTTGAAACAACTTCCTGTTCATACCTGACTGGCAAATGGCGTGCTCCGGGCAGTCATCGCACGTAACGTTGTTGGGGTTCCAGCTGAAGCGAGGGATGGCACAGACCGAGCAGGTGCGGTTGTCCTCGGAGCGCACCTCGCCGGCCACGCAAGGCCGGATATCCACGACAACAGTGCCTTCACTGCTAACCACCACTGGCGGCGGGGCTGAAGATGAAATGGGAGAAGAGGTGAAGCTGCTCACGGAGAGGCGGATCACATTGGCTCCGGGCGTGTCGTCCACATTGACACCAGAAAAGTTGGCCACGCCTTTAAAGAATGCGGACGTCACCGCGCCCTGAAGCTGGCCAGTGCCGTTCGCTATAGACAGCGAGACAACTTTGCCATCATACTGAAGACCTTTGACCATCGTGCCAAACCCGTCATAGAGAGACGCAGCGAAATTGGCAAGGGGTTGTCGGCTTGCTTGACTAGAGTACAACTGCAATGCACAATATGCACAATATCATTTGGTGTGGAGATACGCACACACACAAGAAGAGATGGTTGGCTTTGAGCATACCTCTGTTGGTGTTCGGAGAACCACCGGCGGCGTTGCTACAACATCCCCATAACCACCACCTTGCGCAGTGTTGTTTGCCCAACTTTCACAGCCGCTGGAAGAATCTGAAACGGTCGACGAGGGGCAGGTAATGTTAGGAGGAAGCCCGCTGTAAATGGCCCCTCCAGCGCCCTGCAGCGCTCTGTGGCAGCAAAAGAAGTTGACTGTTGTGACTCCACCCAACACAGGAATGCATAAAGAGATATGAGATTGCACCAAAGAGCATTACTTGTTGCCTGAAAACGAGCAGTCAAGGTAGGACGCACATACTCCAGACTTGCAAGTGGCATATACGGCTCCTCCGCTTGTGGCACTTTCAGGAGCAAACATACCATAAATGTCAGCACAGTTGATGCTTGGCCAGGTGCAATAACTAGTGTGCAAACCTGTTGTTGGTGAAGGTGCACTGAGCAAATGTGACGTTGGCAGTGTATACGCAAGCCTCTCCTTGCACAAAGGCGCCACCACCATAGATTGCATCATTGCTTACAAATTTACTATCCTGTAAACCATCACTTCAGTTAGTACACATCGAGCTTTCAACAACATGCATTGCTATGTACCTGGATAAGGGTCTCTCCCCGCCGGCAGAACTTGTATGTCTCATACCCACCAGCATACAGCCCACCTCCACCAAGCTGTGTCAAGAACAAACCCACGTATTCACATTGGTTGCACACTAAAAATGCACTGCGATGCACGCGTGTGGGGTCATGCAGTGACTCACTGTTGCAGCGGTGTTGTCTTGGAAGTAGCTGCCTGAGACAATCAAGTTGCCGGCGCCGTGGAGAATGCCGCCACCAGCATTCTGTGCAGAAGTGTACGCATCAGAAGGGATTGACATGAGAGGTACCTACATATGCTGCGATGCAAGAAGTACCGTTGCTTGGTTGCGCAAAAATCTGCAGTTTGTGACTCGGGCCAAGTTCCCATCCACAAATGCTCTAACAGTGTAACTCAAGCCTTGCAGCTGCAGTCAAGAAGCTGTGAGCGAAATGCATTGCATGAACAACACGCTTTTCTAAAAGCTCGTGGCAAACATACCGACGCGTCGGTGCCGCTGTTCCAGATGCCAGCACCGCCCTGCACAACATGAAGACGATAGTCAAGCACAACCGTGGTGGCAACATTGCATGCTTGCTATTGAGTATCTTACCAAAGCAGCGTTGTCTGCAAATGTTGAGTTTCGCACATCCAGCACCAACAGGTTAGTAATGGCGCCACCATTTTGTGTCTGTAAGAGACGGTTTCTCATTAAAGTTCCCTCTTGCAAGGACAGCCAAAGAGCGCTCACTGCTGGCCATAGGCACAACTGCATACCTGAACAGAGTTCCTTTTGAAGGTGGAGGACGTGATGGTTGCACGCACGGCATTGTGGATGGCGCCACCCGATGTCTGTTTGAAGTGATACGAGATGCATTAAGTCACTTGTCCTTGAGCGTGCATCATCCTGTTCAAAGCAAAGACTCACATATGCCGAGTTGTCCACAAAGGTGCTGCTGTCAATAGTCAAGTTGAAGACAGCATGGTTGAAGATGGCTCCACCAGCTCCAATCTGTGCCTGATTGCGCTCGAAAAAACACCCTGAGAGGGACACAGCAGCGGATCCACCGTTACCGTCTTCCAGCTGCATGCCGCCACCATCGTTCTGCAATGCATGCATGCATGGACATTGAGTCACTGGAGAGAATGCAGAAACAAGAGAACTGATCTGCATTTCTGCAAGAACCGAACTCACCGGTGCAATGCTGTCAGTAATCCTGCAATCAATCAACTTCATCGCTGTGCCACCTTGGCTGGATACGAACAACGCAGCACCGCCCTGCCATATAATATAAGCTTACACCTGGCCCAAGTCTTTAATTTGCAAAGTACCTACTGTCATAAAATCATACCGGAGCCTGACTATTGGTGATGTTGCAGCTTGTAGCTGTGAGGTCCCCAGCATTGTAGATGGTGCCACCGTTCAAGGCAAAATTGCCATCGAAGGCACTGTTGCTGAGAGTGACAGTTGAAGAAAATGACGAGAACAGCACACCGCCATACTGCAAGTTGCACCACAGTTAAGTGGCCAGTGGTGACATGCTGTTGACTACGGTGTTGCGTCAACCAACACACACCAACGCACCGTGTTGAGATCACCATTGTTTTCAAAGGTGCAACTGTCAACAATAAGCACACCGTCTGTGCGAATTGTTCCGCCAGTATAGCTAGCGCCGTTTGCTGCGAAAAACGTCTGATTCAACACCAGGGACCCCGCATTTGAGATTGCACCAGCATCCTGCCACAAGAGTACACATCAGTGGCCACAGCCAGATCGCGTCACACAAAACAGTAGCGATGCTGATCCCCACATTGGGTGCAGTATTCCCGGTGAAGTTACTGCCAATGATGCTCGCATTCCCGCTGAGCACTGCCACAGCGCCAGCAGTCTGCATGCATGCAAGTGCTGTGAGACATATGCAGGCCTACGCGAATGGTAACCAACAGGGACAGCAGTCCAAGACGGGTGACTATTCACAATCTATACCGACGCAGTGTTGCCTTCAAAGGTGCAATCGACTACAGTCAGGGTTCTCGAACTGGCAACAGCCCCTCCATACTGTAAACAATATCCAACGAGCAGTGTGAGTGTGTTAAGCGCTAAAGGAGTACAACACACCACATGCTGATTGTCAGTGCCTGTACTTACAAAGGTGGTTGTGTTGGCAGTGTTGTTCACAAACAAGCAGCCCTGAAGAGTCAGAGTACCCGTACTGGAAATCGCACCTCCATTAGCGCCAGCAAAATTTCCAAGAAACTCGCAGTCGGTGAATGTCGCTTGACCCTCCACAACCACAGGAGAGCCCTGCGCGAAGTTGTGACAAGTTAGCATGAGGCCAACAAAGAGACGACGAACGCATTCAGACAGCGATAAAGCTCCCTTGCCGTTGCAACCGATGCTTTTGAGATGCTCAACCCTGCCGCCGCAAGCGTGCCCTGGCTCCCCACTTGTATGAGAACACCGGTTCCGCTAAGCTGCACTCTTCCTCTCAATGTAGAAGCTCCACGCAGCGTGACCGCGCGATCAACCTGCAGACCTCCTGCAGGGAGAGACAAGGCCTGTACCGTCACCACAATCTCGGTCGCAGCAGGATCCGCCAACTCTTTAAGCAACTGCGAGGCGGTGGAGACGCTAACTGTACACAAGGGAAAGTTAGTCAGTCACTGCTACCACGCTTCTGCTTATTACTTGTATACGTAATGCCTAGAAAGCGACAGAGTTCCCGTACTGAAATGTGTATACTACAATGCTGTAACACTTGATCTGCGAGTGCAGTTGGTGACGGTGACGTGCCACAAACATGAGCTGCACATGCATGGTCAGCAGGCGGAGATTGAGAGTGGCAAGCTTTCTTGCAGTATGGAGCCTGCGTGTTCACAAATGCAGCTCTGCAAGCGCTGATTTGGGAAGGATGCTTGCAGTTTGCAGCCTATGTAATCACGCGTACAATTCTGCGAGCATGACTATGTAATCGCACTTGCAATCCAACTTGTTATGTGGGCCATACCTGTGTCTGCGCATGCTGTGTGCAGCAAAGCTGCCAGCACGAGCAGCGCCGCATGCAGCGCACCAGCTGTCTGTCTCACCATCTCTTATCACTGACAACGACGGCGAAGCTGCTCTAGGTCATGACCAAAATAAGAGCACGATCGTCATGGCTTCTTTCCCCTGTGGACAAGACTCCAATCACTCAGCTGTGCTAACACCGAAAGCTTGGCATCTTTGAGTCTGACAACGCTTCAACTAGAACGCAATATCCAGTACACACTGCATTGAAAAGCTCAGCGTACATAGGCTGGGTTGCACCTGGTTCATTCACATTGTTCAGCTCTGGTCAAATCAGTCAAAGTGCTCACTGACCAGCAGACATGCGTTGAAAGCTGAGCTACTGCAAGTTAGGAGAGCAGCACCTACAGCTCAGCAACATCGACACAGCTCAAGCCCCCGGTATGAAGCAGACATTTCTCCACACCTGAATGCCAGGAGATATGCCAGTGTTCGCACCTGCGTGCAGCAAGCTCGCTTGACCTGCTGGTAGCAACTGGTCACTCCGCTCCTTTGCCCAACGAGACGTGCTTAACAGCAGCGCCACAAGCTTCTTCCCCCAAAAAACAACAAGCACCTTCCACTTGCGCTGGTCGGCCACCAGCAGCACCAGGCCGCCGCTGCCAACGCTGCAGCCGCGGAGCACTAGACCAGTTCCACCGTACCGTCGTTTCTTGGTCAAGGCAATGCATCGCCATGCTTGCTGGCACCCGCGGAGGACGGATATCAATTTAGTCAAGGTGCTTGCGCCGATATCCGTCCGTTAATAAAAGCACATTGTCAGGGGTGATTAGTTCATTGATGCAGCGCCCTGATTCAGGGCTCCTACCGCTACTTACCGATGATGGGTGGATACCATAGCAGTTCCAACGACCTGCTGCGAACTGCATGAGTTCAGTCATGGTGTGACGATCACGCCGAACAGACCTGATGTGGAGTGCCCCACGAGCTCGCGGTCAGATGATTGGGCGCCCAGTTCGGAGCACCAGCATGCAATCTGCGATCGCGCATGTGCTACGCAGTGTAAAACATGTCGCCGTTGCAACATGCTGAAAGTTACGTAATGTGGGCCTATAACACGTTCAATGGCCCACCCATGCAGTAATGGCATAATCTTGGTTTGCATCATGTACATCACATATCGCACTTGACTTAGATGGTCAAGCTTCAGCCCAAAGTTTGAGATGCCTTTATGCGGTCGCTATAAACTTAATGGTGTATGCTTTTAAGCTTTGTTAACTATGTGTACATATATGGATATTTGTATTGTTTATATTTAAATATACTCGGTATGGCACAATCCACGTTATGTTACATGAATAATGCACATAATATTTGGCAAGAAATGTTATGTGCAAGCTTTCAGTCAAAGTTGTCATGCGCTTTGTCATCGTGTGCCAGCGTGCATCGGGCATGCTTACATCAAGACCCTCGCCTGGACTATCAGCATACCAACCCGCGCGCGTCACTGACCAGCTAGATCATAACCTTGGACTAGCTCATGGCCGTAGCCCACATAGGCACCGCGCGTAGCTGTTTCAGTTGTAATTCAGTTACGCAATTATGTTCTATATCGAGGGGGAGTTTCTGGTGGGATAGCCGTGATATGATCGTTAGCTTGTGTTCTGACAGTCATGACTTGTACAAGTAGTCGCGGTGTTCACCGAATCAGCTGGTGACACTGTGAGTGAGAAAGCTAAAAGCTTGTGATGCGACTTGAACTACGAACACGCCGTCCTGATTATCAAGAATCCCCTCACCTTGTGAGAAACTATGCATGCTCCTATACACCATGCTTGTCGCTGCTGTGAGCTTGGTACGCTGGGTCGCGGTGTGCTTGTTGGCATCAGTCAGATCATAGCATCCACGTGCTTGCTTGCTCATTCACCTCACTTAACAGTGTAACACATTTTCCACTCACGCAAGGAACTGTGTAAACAGCACTACCTATGATAGTGGCTTGTTGACTCACAGTGTCACCCTCTTTGCTCAAGTGAGTGTGGTTGCATCCAGCACACCAGAAGTACAACCTGCAGTTGGATACATCCTCGTGCATCATTATCACTGTCATTACATAGTGCGCACAAGCACTTGTGCGGTGAGTGGTAGCGGCATTAAGATAACCGTGTAGAGCTCAAACACTCTACCCTTTATACACTTTCACCTCGCATTAGCTGTATGAGCAGGCCCATCCCCCATTCTCGCCAATATACGAGGGGGACCTTAGCAGCTGAAGCCCGACCTCCAACCTCACCTACGAACGAGCAATTGAAGGAAGCGGTTACCGTAGCAGCAGAGGCTCACGCCCTGTCTCCGGCTTCACCTCCTCCCACTTCAATCCTTGCCATCAAGCTTCTCCACCTCTTTCGAACAGTGACGACGAAACGAAATGGAGCCCTCTAGCTCAACCAACTCCCTGCGCTTCTCCGGACGTGCGGGCACCACACCACTTGATGAGTTCATCAACAAGTTCCACTCCAAGATGCGGCGGCACTAAGCCCTCAAGAACAAGTACTGGTCAGAGGTGTTATTCCATATCATGACGCAAGACCTTGATCATAAGGCACACGATGTGTGGAAGTCCATTGTTGAGCTGCACAGGGTCGATGGCTATGGTGAGCTTGCCAGCACCATAGCACTTAAGTCAAGCTTGCACCGACGTATAGCCCAACAGCTGTGGCCTCAGCAGCAGTGGTCCCTCCAATCCCAGTCACTGGGCGGCCGTTAACTTTATCCATGCAATAATCAGAGGACGAAGAAGCGGAGCTGGTTGTTGCCTCGCTATTACCTGCAGAGGTCGAGGTCAAGAAGGCCGACCGACGGACCAGAGTGCTTAACCGCACCGCTGCCATCGTCGAGGCTCAGCAGGCTGAACAACAAGCTGCAGCCTTAAAAACGGGGACACCAGTATCGCCAACACCGGGCTCGCATACTTCTGCACAAGTCAGCCTTTTCACACTTGGCTCAGTGGCGTTGCGCGCACCAGCCATCACCGTTGGTGCTATCATATCGGGCTCTCTTTTCAAAAACTTGTAGGCAGCACTGCGGCGTACCTTCGTGCCCCAGACCATCAGCAAGGTAGAGGAGTTGAGACGCTTTCAACGAAAGCCCAATGTGGACCCTCTCCCGCTGTATTCGTGGCTGGAAGGACTACTGAAGGACTTTGAATACAAGATCGTCAGTGAGGAGGCAGCCGCAGTGGTGTACGTGGCTGAGTTGGACTCCACCTTTAATGAGTCGACGCATTGGACATTGAACTACAGTAGGCCCCTCGACTACACTTTTAAGGAAGCTTTTGAGACTGCGTAAGCCATTCACAAGCGCGGGGTGTTTGAGAAGGCAGTGTTGGACACCAACCGAAGCGCCTCACGTCCCATGGCAAGCGCGAGTGCTGAGCTCCCTCGACAAGATCGCAGTTGGGATACTTTAGTCACGCGCAACAAGGATAAACCGTCAGCTTATGCTGCCCTCGTTGCTCCAGTGCTGTGCCATCGGTGTGGTCGACATGGGCACTACAAAAAGGAGTGCACCGAAGATTACGGCAACCTTGTGTGCAACTACTGGCGCAAGACGGGACACTGAGAGGCAGTATGTTGGCTCAAGTTCTCCAAGCTGCGGCCCTCTATTGGCTACAACAACAGCAACAACGCTGGTAAATATCGCAGCAACAACAACAATAACAACAACAACAGCAACAACGCTGGTGGTCACAACAACGACAACAACACGCTCGTGGCCACAACCCTGACAACAACCACACCGGCGCTCGAAAAGAGGAGACTGGCTACAGAGGGAAGAATCGCCCTCCATAGCACAAGGGACCTGAGGGACGCACTCGCGTTGGAGCTGCTGCTGTTAAAGCATTAGCCAGTTCACCAAATGTCAACCAAGTCGCGGCCCTCAAAACACGAGTGGCCCAGCTGGAAAAAAATAAGGAGCAAAACTACCAAGCCTGCTATGCTGCCCGATGGGCTTTGATGGCACCAAAACGCGAAAGAGAACCCCCCCCCNCCCCCCCCCCCCCCGCGCGCATCGCGTGTTAAATGATCGAGACGTGCGCGCAGAGAGGCATCGTCAACAGCAGTGTATCGAAGGCCACAAGTGGTTAGCTTAGTGGCCACAACCTTTGCTGGGACGACCCCGTCGACGACACTGCCGCCAACAACACCCACAGGTGCCGCCAGCGCGGATACACCAAGCACCACGTTGGCGCAAGAGATGACCGCCACTGAGGCTACTGCAGCCATGGCTAGCGTACCCACTGGTGGTGTTGGCGCCACACCCGCTACAATTGCGGACACTAGACCAGTCACGACTGCTGCAACGCTCACAGCGGCGACTTCCGTCACCACCACTGCTGCAGGTGCCACAGCTGTTGCTGCAAGTGATGTTGCCGCACCTCTATCAATCCCTGCTGCCACTGCCGCCGCACCATCTGGGGTTGCATGCGGCCCCTCCTCCGCACCTTGATGTCACTCAACAAGTGCCACGCGGACCACAAGCAGAGTGTGCTTGGGTGTCCGTCCTACGCAACATCGAGCCCACCACCATTGCGTACGGGCCTGAAGGGCAACGCACAACGCACGTAGCGCGAGATGATTGCATCTTGCCGCTGCCACCGCCTGAATACCATACACTGCCGGAGCCCACTCAACAACAGTTGGAAGATGAGATTCCAGCTGGCACTGCTCCTAAAATTACAGATCGTCTCTTTAGGGCCGCATACAAGCGCCCCGCAATGTTGGAGCTATTCAGTTGTTTCTGGCGCTGCACGCCAGGCTGCAGGACGTCAACCTTACCGATCACGACAGCCCAGGCCAGCGCAACAGGTTGACTTTGAGCCTTCACCGCTGAACCGCTCGGACTTCAGCATCGCCGAGTGCAGGACCTTATGGTTACCACCTCAACCATGCCACTGGGCACTGACCCAACACTTCGTAGACTCACAGCGGGAAGTTACCAAGAACGGTTCTCTGCTCTTAAATAGGCACATCGCTGTCGGCAACATCAAGCCGCGCAGATTGACGCACGCCGACAGACGTACGAAGCAGCACACGCCGCTGCGGTGCAACTCGCGGAATCGTCAGATGTCACCGGCACCTCCACTGCACTTGCCGTGGTGCCATCAGCACAAACCACAGGCACACAGCCAGGGCAAGCAACTGTTGCTAACTAAGAGAGGGCGTTAGCGCAACAATTGAGGGGGGTAATCGCCCCATTATTGCCCCCTCTGGTTGATGGAATGCCCGACGATCAACGTGATGCAGGGCGAGGGTACCTCACCCCACAAGAAAACACCACTCAGTGAGGAGGAGCTAGTATGGTAGGAGAGCAACAACTCCGTACCGCTCTCATACGGCAAGCAATCATGCTGCACCGGCCGGAGGGCAGTGCCTTTCAAGCACGACTCGTGACGTGGCTCGTCGCCAATCACCCCGCTGTCTCCATGTTCGCCTGTGGCAACAAAGCATCATGGTTGGGGGCATTCATCCGCTCGCTGCGGCAAGCATATGATGAAACGGCCACCACTGCGCTCGAGACTTTTAAGGGAGTGCAGGCGGCAATGCTGCGACTGCTGAGAGTGGAAGCCGCGCGGCAACGCCGGCGACATCGCTATCGCTCACGAGCTACACTTGCAGCAAACTGACCTTCAACGCACCATACGAGCGCGCGCCATGACCGTACTTGATGTGGGCGTAGTACAAGGTAGGTGGGATGCCTACATGGCGGAGATTTTGCGAGTCTCCACCGTCACCCACGACATGCGGCAGCGGTACTGCGCGCAGTTTAATTGCAACCCATGCCACACTGTTACCACTGGACCAATGTGCACACAGAGTCCACATCCACGCGGGAAAGGACATTCGTCAGGGAGGCAGCTTATGCCGTCCGATGGACGTACGCCGCAGAGCAAGCAGAACGCGAGGCAGGCCCGCAACCACCGGGTCTGCCGGGCTTTCCTCCACAACCATTGGGGACACCGGCAGGCATGATCCCATCCTCTCATATGCGGCATCCACCGTCACCTCCACCACAACCAGCGCCAAAATCCTTAGCGTAAAGGCCTCCCCGTGTCTACCAACCACTACAACAAGGTCGATTTGGTGGAGGGATAGAACAATGAGGGGGTAGTCAAGACCCCGCGGGCAGAGGAGCTTTGGCTGCGATGCGCTCAACACCGCCAGCTAAAAGACATAAGGCACCGGTGCCGATAGCCCGCACCCAGAGGCTACTAGCCGTAGTATGCATCAACGCCAACGCTGCCATGGTAGCCAACCAAGGCAAGCATGTGACCATTAACGATCTGGCACCCAAGCGGGTGATGCTGGACACCGGAGCACAGCCAGTCATTATTGGGCGCTTCCTCGCGCGGTCTCTTGGCATCACCAATTCAGATCTGATGCCCTGTTCATACGTATTGGACACAGCAACGGGGAACCGTAGCAAGGTGATGGGGGCCACCAAGGAGGCCTTCTGCATTCGGTTGACAGGTGGACCCGACCCACACCACAGAGATTGTTCAGCAATGCGTGGTCACCAACGCTGGCTCCTTTGATTTCCTGCTGTAAGGAGAGGGGTTGCTCCCTCCTCCCTTTAATCCCCTACCCCAACACTACCACCAGCCACGCCGCCCACGCCGCCGCCGCCAGGGGTGACTGCCGAAGCAGAAGATCCCCTGGCTATGGCGGTCGCTGCGTAAGCAGCGCCGCCATGCGGCTGATATCGACATGAGACTCATGTCTGATGTTGATATCGACATGAGACTCATGTCTCATATCGATATCAGTGTTACAGATAAGTAACACTACATTAGGGCCTTAACATAAGTTAACGGCTCTAATATGGCTTGATAGGCTGTATAATCCCGTTGGGACCTTTATTTAATCCTAAATAAGGGCGGGGAACCTCTATGGAGGTAGCACACCGTTACATTCCCCCCCACTTAGCTTTTAATGTTCTCATTGAAGGGTTAGCAAAGCCCCACCACGAGTAAAGAAACGAAAGTAGTAAGAGAATCAGGGTCGAAGCGCTAAAGATGTCTGCCAGCACCCTTTTACCGTCCGCGTGTGGACACAGTACTCCAGTACCCCCGAAGAATCTCTTGGCAGTTGGTAAGATTCCTTTCGGGTTCCCATGTATTGTGCTCAACATCATACCCTTTCTATTTTACTAAGTAAAACGGCGCGCGTCCACGTCGAGGCTTACAATGACTCAAGATTGCTTCCACTTCCTACTCAAAAGTATGGTCGCCATCCACTGCAACGGGGGGTGGAGGAGGTTGAACCCGACCGTCAGAACGGTACGGTTTCAGTACACTCACATGAAACACATTGTGAATGCGTATCGATTTTAGCAAGTCCAAAGGATACGCGTGAGTGCCGACCCGATCAATCACTTTAAACGGGCCTATCCAGCGAGGGAAAAACTTGCGGGTACCCACTCCCTTGATGGATATGTTTTTGGTGCTGAGAAGCACCGAACAGCCCACATCGTAGTTGGCCTCTCTACGATGCGCATCAGCATGGGCTTTTCGTCTGTCTTGCGCTGCGCGCAAACAGTCCTTTGCCAATGCTAACCTATCCTGCATGGCCGATGCCATCTCGCGCGCTGCAGGTACGCGAGTTATGTCGATAGCGAGCAATTTAATGTTTGCAGGACTCAGTGGATGCACTCCATAATTCAAGAAAAACGGAGATTCCTGCACACTCTCCTGCCATGCATTGTTAATCGCGAACTCAGCCATTTGGAGATAAATATCCCAATCAGATTGGTTCGGATTTACATAATGCCGGATGGTTTCCTCAATCACTTGATTGGCGCGCTCTGTTTGACCATCCATTTGTGGATGGTAAGCCGTGCTCATGTTCTGCTGAATATGTAACCTGCATAGCGATTTCCAGAACTGAGCTACAAATCGCGGATCGCGATCAGATACGAAATTACGAGGCAAGCCATGTAACTTAAACACTGAGGCAACAAAAACCATCGATAATTCACGGGAGCCTATTTCCGTGCGGCAAGGGACAATGTGAAACCATTTTTGTTAAACGATCCACAAAAACTGCAAGTGTGCCCTAATGCTGTCTCCGGGAGCTCAATAATTAAGTCCATACTCACACTTTCCCACTTGCCATCAGGAACAGGCAAAGGTCGCAGCAACCCAACGGGTTTTTGACGTAACGGCTTGTCACGTTGACATTTATCACACGTGTCAGTATAATGCTTCACGTCAACAGGCAACGATGGCCACCAGTACAACTGTTGCGCTGCCTTAATAGTCTTGCGACCGCCAAAGTGCCCAGCATACGGTGGATCGTGTACTTTAGCTATGCATTTTATGCGCAACCCAGCATGGTCAGGTATCACCAAGCTGGCGCCCATATAATACAAGTTGTCTCTTTTGTGAAGCTGCTGTACATTCTGTTGTATAGAGAACCATGGGTCTAATGCATACCCTGTAAAACAGCTTGCACAAACTCATCATCAGGAGGCAATGTACGCTGCGTTGCAAGCAACTGCGCACGCATAACTGCCAACAATGACGGACAGCGACTCAGAGGATCTGCCACGTTGGTCCTGCCCGGCCGGTATACCCATTCAAAGGTAAACCGCGACAGGAACTCATTCCAGCGAGCTTGCCTACGCGACAAGTTTAGCTGTGTTGAGAAGTACACTAACGGGTTGTGATCAGTCACCACTGTGAACTGAACTCCCTCCAAGTAACATCGCCATGTTTCAAGAGCATGCACTATACCAAGCAATTCCTGCTCCGTGGTAGTGTAGTTCACCTCTGCCGGAATGAATTTCCTACTCTCATAAGCACATGATCGGCCATCCTGTAGCAATACTGCACCACACCCAAGGGTGGAGACATCGCTAATCACAGTGAAGTGTTTATCCCAATTTGGCAATGCCAATACTGGTGCCGAAGTCAAAGCCAGCTTCACTTGTTGCATAGCAGCTTCTTGTGCTGCTGTACAAGAGAATGGGGCATCCTTTCGCAACAGTTTTGTGAAAGGCACCACAAATGTAGAGTACCCCATCACAAACTTGCGAAAGTAGTTTGCCAACCCCAAGAATGATCGCAATTGATTGATATTTTTAGGTTGAGGCCAATCTTTTACCACTTGCACTTTGCGAGGGTCAGGTTTGACACCCGCACCACTCACAATATGCCCTAAGAATGGCAACTCTGTCTTGCGAAAGTCACACTTTGACAAGTTGGCAAACAAGCGATGTGTACGCAGCAAGGCGAACACCGCTTCCAAGTGCTGCTTATGCTCTTCCTTGGTTTTACTAAAGACAATGATGTCATCCAAGTAAACCATAACATACTTGCCAAGTATGCCACCAAAAATCTTATTCATTTCCTTCTGAAACACTACGGGCGCATTAGTCAATCCAAAAGGTAACACTTTGTATTGATAAAGGCCCGAAGGTGTTCTGAATGCTGTCTTGTAACATTAGGAGGATGAATCCGGATTTGATGATACCCACTTGTCAAGTCCAACATACTAAAGTACGCATTTCCCGACAGTTTATCAAACACATCATCAATCTGGGGCAACGGGTATCGATTCTTTACCGTAATCTTGTTCAAAGCACGGTAATCCACACACATGCGCAGCTTTCCATTCTTTTTCATCACAAACAAAATGGGCGCGCCAAAGGGTGAAGAGCTCGGTTCAATCAATCCCTTTTCCAATAACTTTTTGATTTCAGTTTCCATTTCCCCCCTCTCTCGGGGGCTCAGCCTATATATAGGCCAAAACGGAGGCTCACTATCAGGAACGAGTGGTATTGTGTGTCCAACACCTCGATCAGGAGGTAAGCCGGGCAACTCATCTGAGAACACATCCTGATATTTCTCAATGATGTATGCAACACCTTCTGTATTTCCCGGCACAAAGTCGTCCGACGACGTCAAGTGTACCAGAAAAAGCCGGTGTGTTTTTGCGCCACGAACGTTTCAGTTGCAGTGCAGTGAGTAGCGGTGGGTCGGGCTGCTTGTGGTCCAAGCTATGTGACCCTTTCACAGACAATGTTACACGCTTACAACCTTTCTTTGCTGTGCACAAGCGTGCGCTAGTATCCAATGTCATTTTTACATTCTCCTGCCATTCTTGTCATAATACCACATCAACACCTGATATGTCGGTGGATACCACGATGAAAGTAAGAGTGGCATGATAATTATCAATCTTTATTTTTGTTTTTATTTCCCCTTTCACTGGCAACGCACCCCCCGCACCGGCAGCTGAAAATGTAGAGGGTTTACACGCTATCTTGTTGCGCACAACCCATTGTTCCTCAACGAAATTGTGTGTTGCACCAGTGTCAACCAAGAACAAACTGTTTACCCCTTGCATTGTGCCACTAAATGTCCACAACAGAGGTACTACCCGTCCTTGAAATGTAGCCAAGAGTCCGTGACTAATGCGAGGGTTGAGTAAAATTGCTGACAATCGCACTGTCCCTGTTTCACGCTTGCTAAATTGCTTCAACACAGTTCCCCCTCGGGTGTGTTTCAACCATGGGCCATGATATTTAGGCACCATCACTACCACACTTAAGGTTCTATGCTTACTTTGCAACTTGGTCAAAGTGTGCAACACATCGGTAAGCATGTTAAACTCCACATGTACCAACACACAAGCATTCTCTTCCACCTTTTCAACATCAAAAGGTGGCAACCTGTTATGTGCTTGCCATGCATGCGTCATTACATGCACTTGGGACAGCTCATCAAACCAGTTTGCCACTAGTACAAGCAACTGGTTATCAACCACTTCTACATCAGTCACGGCGTAATCCTATTCAACCTTCTTGGCCTTGCCCTTCCATTTAGTTGGGCAGTTCTTTGCGATGTGGCCAGGCTGATGACAGACGTAACAGGTGCGAGCAGCAGCAGGCATGGCACCACCAGCAGATGCGCCATTGGTAGAAGCACCAGATGTCTTCGCCTTCTTTGCCAGGTGTGCACTCGGATGAGAGAAGTGCTTTCCCCCCACCCCCGGCGGCTTGGCCGAAACTGCCACATGTGACTTGTCCAACACCGTCGTGTCATCATTGTACAGGTACACGCTCAGCTTCTGCAGCTTGGCCAAGTCCTCTGGAACCCAAGGAAGTCCCGTTGCCGTTTTGTACTGCAGCTGATCACGCACACGCGCATCCAAGCCGCGCTTGTACAACTTCAACTGCTCGGCCTTGTCCATGGGCATGAGGCCGCTGTTTGCACGACCCACCAATGCCAAAAACTCTTGCAGATAGGTTGAGGCTGCACGACCATTTTGGCGCAACTTGCTGGGTTTGTTGCGAGCCAGAGTAGCCGGGTCCATGCCACCATAGCGTTCCATCAGGAACTGGAAAATTGCCTCCACTGCCTTGGCAGCACCATCATCTGTCTGCCTCGCCCATTTGGCAAGAGCATTAGATGGCATGAGCAACTCAGCAACAGCAATGTGCTCATTAACCGTGTGCTTGAGTGCCGTCAAGTAGTGCTCGACAGTGACCACCCAGTCGTGAATGCTGACGCTGTCGTTAGGCTTGAACTTCTCAGGCTTGTTCAGAGCTGTCACCGGCAGACCTACTGATGCCCCAGCTGCCGAAGTAGCACCTGCCACCTGTTGGCGCAGCGCCACCAACTCAGCCTGCATGGCATCGAGGCGTGCCGTCAACTGCACACGGCCAGTCAACTTGTCTTCCAAGTTAGGTCCTAAGTACCAGAACACATCCTTGCAACGCTGTGAGGTCTCCACTCCCAAGTTGGCCAAAGCCTCAAACGCCATTCGCTTGCCTTGGTAAGGGAGAGGCTTATCATATACGGCCATGATAGCAGCCACCTTTGCATCACCTCGCACGAGTGGCGGGATGTTGTTCGTCAGCTCATGTTCGAGCATGCGGATCACCATCTCCTTGCTTGCACGGGGGAGTGTGGCAAAGTCTGTCTCATAGCCATCACAAACCGTCTGCGCCCATGCATCCCACGTTTCTTGACGAAGCTGAGGGCGGGCAGCAAGTAGAGCTTTACGCTCTGAGGCTTACTTCTCAATGGCCCCGCTAATGACACTCTGTGTGTCCACTGCAGCTGTTGCACTTTGAGCAGACTAGTTGGGAGAAGCTTCGCTGTCTTGCTTAGCTCCTTCGTTCTCACTGTCAGCAAGCTTATAGCTTTCACTCATGTCAGAGTAGTTCACTTCCTCTTTACTCGATGGCTCATATGATGTGGACTTCTCCACATCATTCCCTCCTCGATCAGACATCTGCCCAAGAATACAAGCCGTTAATAGTAGAAGTGTGCAAGTGCACAAAACACCCAAGTTGTGCATTGCAAAAGTGTCACAATCTACAGATTTTGTCTCGTCAAGTTTCAAGTGCTTAACGTGGAGTATTCAGCTCAAACAAGAGCTCTCCACACACCTTTCAACTAGACACTCACGTTGAAACAAACCGCACGCGAATCCACGCGGCTGTTTACAAGTTACATCTTGTCAAAGTTTTGACCTTGTACAACTCAGCTCAACCCACAATTGTAATTAACACACAGGGTGCCAAAATCTCGTTGAAGCAACCCTACAGGCTAATATCAGCGAGTTGTGCATTGTGAGTTTGATATCGGCCGCACAGAGTGACTCTGGCGGCCTCACCGCACTGGCTGGCGGTAACGGCAGCCGATGTTGCCACCGGACTGCCTCACAAGGGTTGGTTTTGTGATACAATTTCACACCCTTCACACCACCACGAATCCACGTGGTGGCAAGCACACAAGCACAAGCACAAGCACAGTATGGTATCACAATAATGTGATTACAAGTGATGTGCTGGGCATGCCATGCTTAGGAGGGGGCTGCCTGAGTGGCCGCCTCCCTTTCACGCAAGCTAACAAGCCTCGCTAGGCAAGGCAGGGCAAGGCAAGCAAACTAGGCTAAGCTAGGCTAAGCACCAGCAGCAACTATAACTACTATAACAACAACAACAACAACAACAACAACTAGCTAACAATTACCACTACCCACCCTAGTGGGTAGCGGCTGCTAGTTGCCGCCGCCGCCGCTGCAGTCGCTGCCGCCTGCCGCCGCCCCTCCCACAAGCCCCTCGCCGCCCGCGCTCCAATACCAATGTAATGAGGGGGGGTGCTCCCTCCTCCTTTTAATCCCCTACCCCAACACCACCACCAGCCACTACGCCCACGCCGCCGCCGCCAGGGGTGACCGCCGAAGCAGAAGATTTCCTGGCTATGACGGTCGCTGCGTTAGCAGCGCCGCATTGCGGCTGATATCGACATGAGACTCATGTCTCATGTCCATATCAGTGTTACACATAAGTAACACTACATTAGGGCCTTATCATAAGTTAACGGCCCTAATATGGCTTACTAGGCTGTATAATCCCGTTGGGACCCTTATTTAATTCTAATAAGGGCGGGGAACCTCTATGTAAATAGCACACCGTTACAAATACCTTGTATACGGCTCAATCAAATACTACTGATATAACCATGTAAACCTGCGTATTCATGCGTATCAGAGTAGATTCATTTGTGCACACGCTAACATTTATATGTATATATATTATGTGATATAATTAATGCATTAACGTATACACATGTATAATGTTCATGTATACGTAGATACTGAGATAAACGCATAGAACATGTTAACGGTGCATGTCCACAAATTTTTGAAAATACACGTATGGTACTAGGAAGTATGTTGATTGCATAGATAGCCCCTTACAGCTTAATTGACAGCCGGCCGGCTGTCAATCAGCCGCCGACCATTTGCGGCTATCCACTTGCGGCTGTCCACGGGTGTATAGCCGACAGTCAATAACACGTTAAGAGCACTTGTGCAACTAGCGGTGCGGCTGATTGGGCGGGATTGGGCCGGCCGGCCGGCCGGGAGGCCGGCATTAGGGCACAAAGACACATCACGCGCATTGAGGGCCATCACACACGGCAGCCGAGACTGCATGCCTGCCGCGCATACCGAGCAGCCCGCCTGCCTCTCATTGGCTATGCGACGTTTATCAGCTATCGGCCATTCGATTTGTGTTAAACAAATTTCAACCTTCCAAAGCACATCCCCATATCGTGCAATTGCACAAAGTATACGAATGAATAAAAGAAATACATTTTGAGCACAACATGCACGGTGCACATATGCGTCATGTGTGCGTTATACAGTCCACCCCCGCTAAAAGACTTTGCTCCAGGAGAATAACCCCGCTTGTAGCATACGTTTTGACATCACCGACGCTATACTACAGGCAAATGTTAATGCTTCAGAGAATATGACTAACCGCGAAGAGCATATTACTTACTTTTCATGACATTTTTGCAAATGTAAGTGTGCATATTCTTAACATTGAGGGAGTAGCGCGTGACGGGTTTGTCATCAGGCGTAATGAGTGTGATGGACAAGGCGTGATGGGATACAGTGCAACACGTAATCAGCGTAATGAGCGTGATGGCATAATAGACGTGACGTAATGCGCGTGATGTAATGGGCGTGATGGGCGTATTAAACTGCTTTATAGCATACAAATGCTCTTAATGTTTAAGAGCATATTATGCTATTTATCGCCAAGAGCATAACCCCGCCAGGAGCAAACTATCTTAAAAAATAAGCAGTATGCTATTAAAAGGCGTAGACTGTACAATAAATGTTTCAATGCAATTAGATACAACTATGTACCTTAACTGTACAGTCTACCTCCGCTATACAAATCACGTGTATCTTTCAGCTTTCATTCCATTAACGGGGTTATTCTCTTGGCGTTTACTATAATGTATTTTATTTTATTCTTTACATAATATATATTTTACTAACAGGGGCATTGCGAAATAACCGTAAGCCACGTTATTATATTTCAACGTGGCATAGACCAAATCAATAATAGTCAACAATAAATTGATTACTAATAGTATGTACGTAACTATATATGAGTCTATACATGAGTCTACATAACTATACATGAGTCTACGTAACTATATATGAGTCCTTTAATATGTTTGTGCTTATAATATTAAAATAAACATGCCATCAACGAGGTATTCCCCCGTAACAAGACTGAGCTCACTCAAAAGATTAACCCTCCGTTGTAGTCTTAATGCGTACAAAACTATTCCACTAACCGATGATATTTGCCTGTAAAACCATTGGTCTTTTGCAATCTTTGATCTCAACGGGGTTATTCTCATAAACCGAAGTCTTTTACCGGGGGTAGACTATATAGTCTACCCTTTTGTCAGAGCATACTATTATCCTCAAAAATCGTATGCTCTTGGCAGGGTTATGCTTTTGAACGTTAAGAGCATATATATGCTATAAGCGCAAATTCATATCGTATGCTCTTGGCAGGGTTATGCTTTTGAACGTTAAGAGCATATATATGCTATAAGCGCAAATTCATTACGCCCATCACGCCTATTGGTCGGGCCGGCCGGCCTGTCGGCATTCAACCTACACCACACATCCCGCGTCAGGGCCATCACACGGCACCCGCGACTGCAGGGCTGCGCGGCAGTATGTGCGGCCCGCCTGCTTCTCATTGGCTAGGCGGCGAGAATAAGCGTTACACCGTTAGATCTGCCTAAACACGATCATGGCCGTCCAAGGCACATCCAATTTTTTAAGCGCATGCCAATAAATGTAAAATTAAGCACAGTTCTGCATACATGGCCGCTTATGGCTGCGTGTTGATCATTTTAGTGTATTACATTAATAATATTGATACATATGCTGCAATATGGTGCAACATGGTGCGATATGATTAGCAAATGCTGTTAAGTGTTTCAAAACTTAATAATCAATGTAACGTTCACGCCACGGTACGTGCTGCGATACTCAGTAAGTAATGCCGAGGTTACGACCATCAAAATAATGCTAACCTAAATTACCTTAACGTTAAGATTCAACTAAACGAAAAATTGCATCGTTAGGCCACCATTTGGTCACGCATGAATTTGATCAAATGGGATCGCAACGATGACAACAGCCAGTTGCTCAAAAAGGCAGCGAAATGGCCAATCATTGCAAAGATGCGTAAAAGATGCTGAAACATATCTCAGCGGCAACCGCTTACCAACGGCGACCCAAAATTACTAGGGACTTGGTAAAATTGCGGCACAGTTAGTGGTTAAAACGGCCGCGTTTTTTGCGGTACGAGGTCGGGGCAGGCCCCATACCCCAAAGACATGCCGCCACTAACCACCCTCGTTCTAACTAATCCACTTTACCCTTTAACGCTAATTGATTACACGCTATAGTTACTGCGTCATCAAACATGGTCAACAGCCGAATCAGGCATTTAGGCAATCTGTTGTACCTTACGTAGGTTGTTGCTACCTACTCTTGATAGCGGAAGGGCCGCGGTCACTGGTCCGTGCTGCTCCGTACATGGTGCGGCGCGGACCATGCGCCGTGCGCGTCGCCGCGCCAGCCATTCACGGGCCGCGGGGCCCCGAATGGACCAGGAACCGTCCGTCCCCCGCGGACCAGGCAGTCCTGGCCCGCGGGGTACGGATCATACATGGTCCTTCAACGTCAAGCCATGTGTTGAGGAGTCCACATCGAACTTTGCAGCCGCGACCGTGATGATACTGAAGAAGGATTCGGCAGGCAACTAAACAGAACGGCACATGTGCAGCGTCTACCGTCCACCTCAACAACAAGACCAAACAAGACAGGTACCCAATGCCTAAAGTCAAGGGCATCTTTGATGTAAGAGATTGCACAGTCTTCAGCATCCTCGACATGCGTCAAGGGTACAACCAAATCGCCATCAAGGTCGAGGACAAACACAAGACATTAATCTGGGGCAACCAACGGTTGTACCAGTGCAAGGTGATTTCGTACGGGCAGAAGAATGCCCTGTCACGTTCCAGCGCGTGATGGACAAAGCCTTGAAGGGGCTAACTTTTGCGCGGTGCTACATCGACGACATCCTCAACTTCAGTCGCGGCAACAAAGAGCACCTACATCACATTGAGGAGGTGCTGGAGAGGCTCAAGGGAGTGGGGATGACGGTGCACCCCGACAAGTGCACCATCTTCACTCACAAGGTACCCTGCTTGGGACAGATGATTGTGCCTTACGGTGTGTACGTACAGCAGGCAAAGGTGGAGGCCATGGCAGCTATCCCTGCTCCAACAGACCTCACCAACATTTTCAAGAAAGAGTGGGTGGTGTCGTACGCCAGCCGGAGCAACAACAGTGCCGAGGCCAACTACAGCAGTTACGAAGAGGAGTGTCTCGCTGCAATCTGGGCTATTTCCTTCTTCCAATCCTTCTTTTTCGGCCGTAGTTTCAGTTGATTACCCATCATCAGCCAATCAAGTGGTTGATAAGCAACCAACATCTGACAAGGAAACTTGCCCGTTGGGCCTTGCTATAGCGGGAGTATGACTTCGAGGTTGACCATCATGCTGGCCTCACCAATCAAGACGCCGATGGATTCAGTCGTAACCCCCACCTGAGCACCAACGATACAACGGAAGCTCGGCCCCACATCATCAGCTCGACCGAGGCTGCCATGTTTGCTGTTGCCGCGTTACGCTCAGGGCGCAAGACCGAGGCCAATGCCTCAGCAACAATTGAAGAGGTACCCGCTCTTAAGCCCACCGGCTCCGCAACCACCACACCCGCAGGGACCACTTGCGATGGCGACATTGAGGTCAATGACACAGAGCTGGCACTCACCGACACCAGGCAGGGATTATGGCTGGACAAGCCATCCCTCTCCTTCCTTCAAAGTGGTCAACTTCCCTGCGATATGAGTGCGCGCGTGTGAAAGACCGCGTCAACCAACGCACTCAGCACTACCGCTGGGCGGATGACAAGCTGTATCGTTGCCTCCATGATGAAGACAAAGAGGTACCGAAACCGGCCACACATGAAGGCATGATCACCGCCCTTCACACTGAGCTTAGTCACTTCGGTGTCAAGCGCACAGTCAGCCTTGTAAGCGCACAGTATTGGTGGCATGGGTTGTACAAGCAGTTGCAGGAATTTGCAAGTCACTGTCATCAATGTGAAATGGTGCGCGCCAGCCTCAACACACGCAGCGCTACATTACACCGTCTTTCCATTTCCGGCCTTTTTCATCGATGGGGACTTGACATCTTGGGAGACTTAGCACCCTCGGCACGCGGCAACCGTTACATCCTAATAATGATTGAGCATTTCTCGAAGTGGGTGGAGCTGGTGCAACTACCCGACAAGAGAATGTAGGGGGGTGGCTCAAGCCTTCCTCTCTCATGTCCTCAAACGGTTCGGCAGCTGCGCAGTGGTCATCACCGACCAAGGCACTGAGTTCAGAGGGGAGTTCGACACTCTCTTAGACATGTGCTACATCAACCATCGCCGTACTTCGCGTGACCACCCACAAGGTGACGGTCACCGAGTGCACGGTGTAGACCATCAAGAAGGCACTCCGCAAGTATGTGCTGGAGTACGAGAAGAATACCTGGGATGACCACCTCCCATGGGTGGCTCTTGGATACCGACTGTCAAAGCAGGCAGTGCTGCGCGAGTACATCACGTATTATCTATGGTTCGGGCGACCGCCGCTGCTTCCTTTTTGTGCACAGCAGGAGGTGGATTGCGTGGTGAACAACCTCGACGACCCCGATTGGATGCACTATGACATCCCTATGGCCTTCAACAACTTGCGCATCGCGCAGCACCGCGACACGCTAAGCTATGAACGCGTGCGCAGTGGCTGCTACAAGGAGCGCCAACGCCGGTTTCAAGCAAGAAACTTCGCCTACCGCATGGAGGCCACCAAGGACACGCTCAACACCTCAGTTGGCCATATAGTCTACAAGGTGCTCAAGGTGTACCTAAGGGGGGTACTGGACATCCTCGATCAGAACGGCAAAAGGTTGAAGGACAACATGGTGAACTGCGCGCCGTGTCACCTCCCTTACGTAGTAAGATTCTGAAGCACCCTCGCCCCGCCCGCAGCACGCGTTGTGAGCGCTGCGGCAGCGCCGACGACGACTCGCTCATGAGGCTCTGCGATGGCTGTAACAAGGGCTTGCATTGCTACTGCCTGGAGCCACCACTGGATGCGGTACCCATGGAAGAGTATTGGTGCGATGACTGCCATGCGGACGATCCTCCACACTCGCGCTAAACACTGAGCTCTGGAGCGGGAACCTCCTCAGAGGCTCAGGGGGGGGTGGCTTGTTGACTGTGTGTCCTACAACACAGCATGTGAACTAAGGAGGGGATTCTCTCCACATGTCCGCACCACTCCACATTTGCAGACGTGCTCCAAGAAGCACCTACTGGTACAAGAGCTAAGTTATCTTTCTGTTTGCTAACACCACCAGACATGCTACAGCATGCCAAAGTGGCGTGTCCAGCAAGCATGTCTTCCCTTCCAGCTGCACGAGACAACGTGACACTCGACTCTCCTCGACTCGACAAAATATACGACATGCGATGTTGGGGGCTAGCGCATGGTTGTAGCGGTCGCTGACAAGCCTATAGGGTTGCGCAAGTACACACGCTGCTATCCTCTACTGCCTTGTCCTGCTACCATGGCTTGCATTCACTTAGCTAGCCTAAGCCCTCTACCTCTAGTGTTTTCTACTCAACATCTTTGTGCCTGCCGCCTGTCACCGACTGTGTGCGTATGTA
Organism: Chlorokybus atmophyticus; assembly: GCA_009103225.1. Taxonomy (NCBI): domain Eukaryota; kingdom Viridiplantae; phylum Streptophyta; class Chlorokybophyceae; order Chlorokybales; family Chlorokybaceae; genus Chlorokybus; species Chlorokybus atmophyticus. The sequence continues at coordinate 606,942 of RHPI01002990.1, read as the reverse complement.
GTTGTAGCTGATGTGTGGTTGTTATTGTGGACTGGCACTGCATAGCATAGCATTGCACTACCACCTCCTACTACCACCTGCTACCTGGCCCCAAAATAAGTTGTTCAAATTTGTGCAACTTACACTAGAGTTGCGCAAAGCACACTTGAACAGGGTTTATGCATGCAAACACTTGGCATGCAAGATGGTCAAGCAGATCAACAAGCACAAGCAGTCAATATTGGACGGGGGCCAAGGTGTATACGATATGAGGTGTGCGAATGGTCCATTGGAAAACATGAGTGCCACTTGCGGGCAAATGGTCCATTTAGGTTTACGAGTGCTAGTGGTAAACAAGCATAGATTGCTGTATGTATCGACCGACAATGCAGCAAAACTTCATAAGTGATCAGAAAGCATAGCTGACACACTCTGCCACTACCATTGTTCCAGCCACGTGCATGCACTAGTAGATGGGATGTGGAACCACAATGCAGCAATGGACAATATATTTAACCTGCATTGGTAACGGGGGCGTGATGCAAGTGGTCAAGGGGAGGTGGGAGTAATGTTGTTGCTGTGCGTGTTATGTGCGGAATACATGGTATTCTTTACGACTTTCGTAATATCGACATGTGTGTCACCAAATGACATATACATCAAGCGTTAACCTTGCTATTGATACTGTTGAAAAACATACAAGCTGTGATCTGAAGATGATAGGTATGAACAATCACACAAGCAAGATTGTTCATGGAAGTTGGTACACATCTTCAAGCTGTTATACCGTTTACTGGTTTCCACAAACAAGTTGTCATGACATGATGTTACGTGGCTCCCGCTATGGTAGCGACTTGTATTGCCATGCACCTTCGTGGTTAAGGTGCTGATGTTACTTAGCTGCAAACACATATGTCTTTGCATCCTTATGGTTGTAAATCCACCACCACCATAAACTGGTCATTAAAGACCACTGACCATTGTCAACGTGAATATCAAAGTGTCATGTTTTCACCCCTTTAACAACTTATACGCCAAATTCTACATGTAATGTGATGAATTCATTGCCCCATGTAAGAAGTCAAGGTCAAGTTGCAACCGTGATCTCTAGATAGCAAGATATTATTCTCAAGCACCAAAGCATGATCAACACCTCACACTATTAACTTAATTAACCAATTATATGTTCAATAAAGCGAACATGCGGCTTTTTGCGTGAATGTAGCATTTGCCCGTCCTTTCATTCTCATAATCATAATACGTTGTTTGTATCATAGCCTTTGCATTATGCTCAAGTTGAACTGCTCGTGTTCAGCAACATATTCATCTCCGTTGTGTTATGTACCAACCATTTTAAGCTATGCAAAAACTATGTATACATCAAACAATAAATTACAAATCACAAAACTTTTGTGTACTATGTATACACATTGAAATGATACGATTGTATTGCAACTTGCAATACAACCGTATGTCATAATATGATGATTGCGTTGGAAGCAACAAGCAACAATTACAATCATGTTTGTCGCTACCATCGATGCATAAACATTACATTATATGCACTGTATAATATACAGTTGTGCTACCAATTTTTCAAGTGTTTTAATAAAAATAACTTCGCGTGCACATTACGAAATTATTACCAACTTGCTGGCGACTCAACTCATACATTAATCATTCATTTATGCATAGGTTGCGAGTGTAAAGGAGGGGTGCTACTGCCCCCTATAATCCCCTACCTCAACATCGCCTCCAGCAAGGCTGTCGACACCTCCTCCAGCCAGGCTGTCGACACCACCGCCGCCAGGGGCAACTACCGGAGCAGAAGATCCCCTAGCTATGGCGGCCGCTGCGTTAGCAGTACCGTCATACAACTAATATCGACATTAGACTCATGTTTTGTGTCCATATCAGTATTGCAGGTAAGTAACACTACATTAGGGCCTTAATTTTAGGTTATTGGCCTTAATACGGCTTAATTAACTATATATACCCGTTGCGACCCTTATTTAATCCTAATTAAGGGCGAGGAACCTCTATAAAAGTAGCACTCCGTTACAGCGGGTTTAAAAATATATATTGAAAGCTTTATCGAAAATTACCAAAAACAAGTTGGAGCACTGCAATAATTGAGATGAAACGATGACGCACCAGATATTTAATTAAGTTAACATGCCTACCAATGTATTGCTGCTGATGTTATGCAAAATTTTGATAACCTCATGCATTGGATGTGCCGCACATCCAATTCGTGATCCAACACAATAACTTTAACGTTTCCTACATCAACGTGTATATACTTTTGCACACGCACACACACACACACACACACACACACACACACACACACACACACACACACACACACACACACACACACACACA
>RHPI01002990.1:588346-604563 GCA_009103225.1 Chlorokybus atmophyticus | reverse complement strand
ACACACACACACACACACACACACACACACACACACACACACACACACACACACACACACACACACACACACACACACACACACACACACACACACACACACACACACACACACACACACACACACACACACACACACACACACACACACACACACACACACACACACACACACACACACACACACACACACACACACACACACACACACACACACACACACACACACACACACACACACACACACACACACACACACACACACAGACAGCATTGGTGGCGTTGTTTGTGGCATGAAACGAGGGAGGTTTACTGCACACGTACGTAAAGTTGCATACATTGTTCGACACGCCTGTGCTTGACATTATTACTGGCTGTTGTCGCCATTAGTGTGTCTCTCTCTTTCCTCTGGCCGTCAGCAGTGGCACTGCGTGTGCGTGACTTCAAAGCTTGCACACGCAATGTGCACGCTCATGCAAACACTTTTATATTGGTTACGCACGCACGCACGCATGTAAAGTATAAATTGTCTCTCTCTCGCTTATATTTTAGTAGATACATTAATATAGTTACGAATGAGTTACATTATGTTTTAATAATATATGTGTTTAATCTTGGTATCATTGCAATAACAAAGCGTGGCGTTATGGCCTTGTGGTAGTAATGCCTTAATTCAACTGCAAGGTGCTCATGAATTTGCAACAATGTCAGATATTACGAGAGAAAGGGCAACAGATTGCGTTGCCAACAATGCCGCATTGCGGACAAGAGTACCGTAGAGACACGTACATCACAACCCCAAAATGATTATCTTATGACTTGGGTCGTAATCAACAAATGTTAGGCCCTGCTATCTTAATATCAATGCATTGCATTGACTTCTGTAGTCATTATAGTGAAAGGTTGCGACGAAAAATATTTCGCAAAAGTGAGTGGGTTGTTATGTACGTGTCTAAACGGTAGTATTGCCTCAGTCATGACTCATGAGCCCCTTCAGTATTTGCTCTCTGGTAGGGCCCCTACGCTGACTGGCGAACGTTACGACTCGCTGGCTATCTACTAGGCATTCGTCCTACTTGATGTGACGCAACACCTCACGCCGGGACACATGGGCCGTTTATTGGACCGGAACAGCATCGCCCACTCTTTCGCGGTAGGCCGCGGATGGATGTCAGAGTTGACACTGACGGATGGCCGCCAAAAGTCCGCTTCAGAGATGGGCAAGTACACCATTTTTCGCCACGTTGGTAGTCAGCTGGCCGAAGCGCCGGTCCAGTGGCTGGATCTGTGCGGTCAAACGTCCCGTCCACCGTCGTCGGGATCTACAGGTGTTCACGTAGGCCAGTGACCGGAGCAATGTTGCAACTTGCAAGCCCTTGCCAAAGCCTAAGCCCTTACAAGTCGGTCAATGAGCAGCCGGGACGGATAGCAGCAGCGTCGTAGGTGGTCGCTTGGTATTTGATGCAACGCGGCATTTATTGTACAGGACGTGATGAACGTTTGCGTCTTCTTCACGTTACAATGCTGAGCCGCAGTTGCCCCCTGCACGGGGTGCATATGGTGTGGTGCGCTGGAAGTCGACGCACGTTATGATGCCAAGTTTGGCTAACCGGAATGTTGACACGACGGAAAGTCACGCCGCGACAAAAACATGATGACTGGCCAATTACATGAAAAAAGCAGGTATTGCACGGTCCATACAGAGTTTTGTAGGCTTCTATCGTAGGCTCGCCCATCTATGGGCGATCTTCCACCATCTGCTTGCCCTACATTAGCCTACCTGCCGTACGATCTCGCAAGCGGTCAATACTCCTGCCACAGGTCCATTGCGAGCCAAGGCCAACCCTTCCCGGCAAAATAACCAGGGAATCCTCGTGCTTTCTTGGTTAAAAACTGAGCGAGACAGAAAAAGTGACCAGGAGCACTTCCGGGCGTTAGACGCGTGCTTTCCCGCGCAGCCCTAATGGAAACATAACTGCGCCCGGTTGTTGAACCACCTGTCATCACTCGGCATCATATTAACGTGGTCAACAATTGTGATTGCAATGGCTTGCCCACGCGGTGGCAGCAGTGCGTGCTGTGCGTGTGGCATGAATCTTACGTTAGCGTCAATAAAGCCCTAGCTTGCCTACATGAAATCCGCAGCACTCCATAGCATTGCGGTGGCAAAGTCTGTCTCAGTGGCGGCGGCAGTGGCGGTATTGGTGGCGGCTGCTGTGTTGGTGGCAGCTGCGGCGGTGCTGCCAGGTGCTTCTGCGTCCGTGGTCGCTTGCGCCAGCTGCTGCTAGGTCGTTGCACAAGGTGCGCTGCGGGTTGGTAGGCTGAGGTGATTGGTGCCTGCGTGCAGGGCAGACCTAACGTGTGCATGCCGCGGCTGGAGCGGGCTGACAAAGCGCATGCCTGTAGCTGCATTAGCGAGTAGAAGTTCGCTAGTGGTAGGCTGTGGTTGTTAATGGCATGACACCTTGAAGTGACAGTCTGGCATGCGGCTGAGCATAGTGTCTGGGGGCTGGGGCTGTTAGAGTGTCCAGGAGTCGCTGCCATGCTGCGGACGATTGTGTCTCTGATGGTTGATGCGTTGGCTCGAAGGGTGTAACTTGCCGGCATTCTGACGCTGGTGTGGTTAGTGCAGACTTGTCGACTGAAGTCGTTCCCGCATTGAGCGTGACGACTCACGCATGGCGCACGGTCGTGGCGCCCTTGCGTTGCTCGCTTTAGCGGTTGTCTGCGCAGTTGGTGTCGCTCAGGTGAGTCCTGTACCATGTTGGAGTTCACGGTCAACTTCATATGCAGCTGTCGTCTGGTAGAAGCATCTGTGAGTGCTGGGCGTGGCCCCGTAGCTCACTGTCAGCATAGCAGTGAGGAGTATTCTGCTGCTGAAAACCTCTCAAACCGTGTCAGCTGACGCCTTAGTCTCACAGGTTGGCGCACAGCGCGCGCCTGCACCTGCTCCTGGTGGAGGTTGTGCCGTTCACAATCCATGCTTCAACTTCACTCGCACAACAGAGCCGCCGAACTACAACACCGGCGTTGGCTTCCTCTACTACGATAGGCTCTGCACCCTTGTCGATGCCGGCACCTCTTTCTGCTTAGACCCTGGTAGCGGATGCAGGCGCTGCAAAACACAGTATGCTGCTGAGGTCGTAGATGTCTCGTACCCCATCTGCCCGCGCTGCGTCTGCAATGAGTTCCCCAATGCCTTCGGCTGTGAGGTGAGCTTGCTCCCAACATTGAGCCAACCATAGTGAAGTTGCTAATTGCTCAGACGGACTGTCCGTCCTTTGTGTTGCTATGACGCAAAATAACGTGCATTTGTCATGATGTCATTGCATGGGCGCTGAGGCAGGCAGTCGCACACAGGGACAAGCCCTGCCTCCTTTCAATGGTCCACCTGCTCCCGACTGCGCTGCCAATGCTGTGTGCTTTGCCAATGCCGACGTCAACGTGAACACTGGGCTTGGCTACGAGTTCCTCGATACTCGTTGTGTCAACGGTACTAGTCTGACGGGTTGCACAGGCACTGAGAGCTGCAGGAGGTGCAAGGCCCCCAGTGCGCCTGCGTCAGTCAACCTGCCAGTGTGCCCTCCATGCGTCTGCAGGTCGTACTACACAGCAAATGCCTGCCTGGGCCCCGATGGTGAGCGGTATTTGATTTGCCTTGCCTGAGTATGTTGTGACGCGGATCAACCGCAGACAAGTTGTGCTAAGCAATGGCTTGCAGGTGAGGACTACTATGGACTCGGGCCTTTCCCATTCAAGGCCTCTGCTCCCGCTCCAGGTCCCTCCAGTGTTCCTACCCCTACCACTGCACCAGCACCTAGCCCCTCGACAATTCCTGCTGGTGCTGTTGCCCGGTGCCTGCGCACATCCAGCCCCAATGTTGACTTGGGCGTGACATATCAGTTCTTCAGCTTCGACTGCTTCAACTCCTCAAGCAAGGTTGGCTGCACGGCAGAGCCGGGCTGCAAGCTGTGCCGATTGGAGTATGTCGCCACTGCTTCGCGAGGGTCTCGCCGCCTTCTGCAAGCTGCCGCACCCGCACCAGGCGTGGACCAGCCCATCTGCCCGTCATATGGTGAGTGGCTTCAATGCGTTGGCTGCACAGCAGTTCTCATGCTTGTGTGCACCGTTCTCAACAACCTGCTTGTGGCAGTCTGCGATTATGCACCATTCAACCTTGCCAGCGCTCAGTGCCTGCCTGGTGGCTCTCCAGCCCCTGCTCCAGGTTAGTTGATAGCAGTGCGATGTAGGTTCAGTGCAGTTTTGCTACTATAGCATCTGTTTCTTACTTGAACCTGTTGCAGGTGTGAACACTACTTTTGTGAGCATCACAGCTGGATTCACCCTCATTGGTCCGAATGGCACTTTGATTCCATTCAACTCGACGCGCCAGCAAGCCTTCATCAACTCCGTCGCTGATGCCCTGCTCATCTCGTACGTGCATGCAGCTGATTTGGTCATTAGTGTCCGTCCACATTATGGTGTTGGCTGATTGGGCGTGGATTGTGACTCAACTGCCTTGTGTTGCACAGCACGGATTCAATCACCATCAACAACTACACGGAGGCCACCAACAGCACAACCGACCTGGTGACTCTATTCTTCACAGTCAGCACAAGTGTTGAGAATGCCACGCTGTTGCAGCAGCAGATCAACGGGTTGACAGCAGGCAACAGCGACTTTGTGTTATTGCTCAACGGCAATGGGCTTGGTGTGGACGATGTTGTCCTTCAGACCCCCGCCTCACTCGTCACACGTGAGTCTATCCCAGTAGAGTGCTGCTACCACTATATGCTGTTTGGATTCTGACCTAAGCAACCCTGCAGCTACTGCTGAGCTGTTGTCTGGGAGCTACACGGTTTGCGGGCCGACTGGCTCGTTAATTCCATTCAACAGCACCAAGCAAGCACAGTTTGAAGAGGGCCTCGCCACATTCATCAACCTCCCTGGCGACTATGAAGTGACGTACGTGTGTCGATATCTTCCATGTCTCGTCTTACTAATATGGGTTGCCTACGAGCTGAACTTACCAAGCTCTCTAACTGCAGGCCCCAAAACATCACTGTTGCAAACTACACCGAGCGATCTGGCGACCCTGAGTGTGTGGACATTGGTTTCACAGTCTCTGTCTTTGACACATATGTCAACGAGGTTTCTGCCCAATTGGACAGCATTGGTGACAGCAACGGCATCTCTGACCGCAACCTGATTGGCATCCTGAACGGTGCAGGTGAGCACTGCGTCACTCGGCAACTTTGTTCCAGTGGCATACATGTGATCTCACAACAACTTGGGATGCAGGTCTCGGTGTCACCACCATTGCGCAGAGCGGTAGCGTCATCCCATACACACCAGGTATGTAACACATCAGGGTTTCATCTTCTTCAGATTGCGCTTCATGCAAGCTGATTGCTTTATCAAATGGGTGATTGCAGCCCCTGCACCCGGCCCGGCTTCAGATAATGGCAATGGTGGTCTCTCTGGCGGCGCTATCGCCGGCATTGTCATTGGATCAGTCGTTGGTGTCCTCCTCCTGCTCTTGCTCCTCTGCTTGTGTCTGAGGAGACGCAAGCGCGCCTCTCAGCAAAACACCGCTGCTGGCGGTGAGCAATCATATTTACCTTCTGGTGTTTGTAAAGAATCTGTTACCCGTGCAAGCATAGTAGTCTAAGCGCTTTTTACTCCTGTGCAGCAAGCTACGTTCCTGCAGCCAAGGGTCCTCAGTACCCATCCGTTGATGTGGTGAGTAGTACTGCGGCATGACTACGTTGGTTAGTAGGCAGTAGCATGCATGAATGCAGCACCTCATTTGTGTGCGCGTTACAGGAGGTTCTCCCCAGTGGTGGTACAACTGCCTCTGGCCCGTCTCGTGGTGCTCCAAGGTGATCGGTGATCTAGACACGTAAGCCATGCAGCTCCCTGGCAGCGAGCAACAGTCAATTGTGTAGCTTTTCTACACAAGTATCTCACTGCCTTGGCTTGCAGGCCAACCGCCCCATGGGCGTCTTCAGCGGGTTTGGACACATCAAGACCAAGCTGAACCTCCTAACAAGCAAGACGCTCTATCTAGGAGATAAATTGCTTTTGCCCCCGTCTACACGCTCTCCCAAGTGTTAGGTATAAGCATCAGTGTTGTAGTTTAGTTCTAGTAGACCAGTGACCCACACGTTGGTAGTGCTAACATGGTTTATTGCATATGGTGCATACAGCTTGCACACAAGCTGTAAAACACTGGTCTTTATTTGCAGTGCCACACTGTCTGTCACTGCCTGCCCATATGGTGCTGGTTGTGTGTAATGTGAATACCTGCTATCCAGCTGTGCAGTATGAAGCAACATTACCCTGCGAGTATGCATTATGACGCAAAAGGAATCTTGTGCAGCACGCATTCTCTGTGCAAGCCACCAGAACATATCTTGTTATCGTGACCAGTATGGTGATAGAGTACAACGTTACGAGTTGTTTCGGTAATACCCTACCGGACAGCATCAACCAAAGATCATATGCTTCGCACTGCAAGTGTGGTACCAATCTCAGTACATAACGTTTGTGGAATGGTTGAGGGTGGTACTGACATTGGTGCAGATACATTGCGTCATCATATTTTGTATTATGATGCGAAGACAATGCAATCTTAGTAACAATAGTAGTATAGCACCACAACGATATTAAGATGTCCGGACAACGTACTCCATGGAACCGTTACATATGCAGCTATGTATTACTCTCAGTATTACTCTCCTCTTGATGTTTGCCTCTTGCACTGCAGCTGGCCATATCTGGTAAAGTTTGGTCTGCTAGCCTTCACTGGGTGGGGAGGTCGGCCTGGTAGTAAGCCACAAGATGTATTGTGGTGTTGTATACCCTACACCTGTACTCCTACCCCCTGGTACACTCTCTCATTACTAGTACAGCAACATCGTCACACATAGCTACGTACTGTCATCCATGCCTATTACATCGTCACACCAAGCTACGTACTGTCATCTCTGCCTATCACTGCACAAGCACGCTCACACGCATGCCGGTACAACCCCACTTCATGGTGTTGCCTGGTGGTTCTCTTTGTGCTTTGTTGTTCCTAGTTGTGCAAAATTACTGCAGCCTTCACATCTTAGTCCAACACTCCACATGCACCCGCATTTGCCAGGTACACAGAGGAGTAGAGTGATCAGTTGTGCCCGGTGATTGGTGGTGGTCTGCCTGAGGTATGTTGAGCACACGCATAGCATACATCACACAACTGAGGGAGGAGGGAGAGGGGGCGTGAGAGGAGAGAGGAGAGAGAGAGGGAAGGAGGGGCGAGAGGAAGAGAGGGGGAGGGGGGAGCGCATTCGCACACTGCACTGTCCTGTGCTGTAAGGCTGCTCTGTGTCCATACTACGTTACTCCTGACACTGTGACTGGTGCCGTCCACAGGTGATGATTGAACGTACATGTATGCATGCATGACTAACGGGGTAGCCAAGTAGTTGTAGCGTGTCAGGAAGTACATAGCTTGAGACCGATGGTGAAATAGTATTGACTGCAACTGGCATGTGTGGTACGCGTGACAACATGCATGACTGATGCTTGTCACACTATGCATGTGACCCTACAAGCACACGCTCCTTTGCGCGCGCACACGCACACGCGCATGCGCACGCGCATGCACGCACGCACGCACGCACGCACACACACACACATCATGTGCATTCCCTTGTAATCTTATGTGTAGTATAGATGCAAGGGGAACTTGCACATGCAAATGTGGGAGAAGTGTTGATGCATGCTGGTGCTGGACATGGAATGTGTAACTTTGCATGTGAGGAGTAGTGCCTTAGATTTTTATACAAACCTGGCCATGTCAGGTACAGACTGTGGGGTTGCAGTCCCGTCATGGCAGATTGTGTCCGTACACCAACGCATTATGAACTGCAAACCACCTCTGCAGGCAGATGCAGGCTTGAGAAAAAAAAAACACCGAGTGTTCTGCCAAGCACGACACTTGGCGGGCTGGTAGGGTATGCACAATGTATTCAACTCAACAGCTAGACCCTAACACGCTAAGAGCAAAGTTCCAAACAGCTGACCAATGAAAGAGAAGCCTGCTGCGAGCACTCGATACTACGCCACTCGGATGATGCCAGCGTTTATGAGCTTTTGTAACCTTGTGCGAATGACAGCGTTCTGCAGATGATGCTGTGCAGCTCTTGGATCTGACTCGAAATCGTTGAGCACCTGCAAGAACAAGCTGCGTGATCAGCACAACTCTAACAGAGCGAATGTGCCACCGACGCACACACACGCGCGCACACTCGCATGCTCATGCGCACAGGTACGTACACATCAACTAGTTGATGTTATGGTGTGCTCAGTGCAACTGCAGTTAACTCTTGCGCACCTGTCGCATGACAGGATCTGAAAGAATGCCCTGGACCTCCGGGTCTTGCAGCGCCTTGGCTTGTCGTTCTTTGAGCTCCTGATCGGACAAACCCTGGCCAGAGGCAAATCGCCGCAACGCGTCCATACTCCTCGCCACGCCATCTTTCAACTCCTCATTATTGGGATCATGCTTCAACCCAGCCTATGAAAACAGAGACAGATGGTTGTGTTGGTTGCGTCATCAGGACACACCTCTACTTCGATTTCAGGGCCTGCACAGATACACATACTTGATATGTCTCGAGCGCCTTCTCGTAGTCCTTCATAAAGAATTGAATGTGGCCCTTCCGCGAGTACCCTTTCACGAAATCGGGGGCAAGCTCGATGCACTTCTCTGCATCCTTCAACCCATCGTTCAACGACATGAGCTTTGTGTAGCACGCTGCTCGGTTCGAGTACACCCTGTAGTCTGTTGGGTCTCTTCGCAACGCCTCCGTGTATGCTTTCACTGCATCAGCAAACTTCCCATCCTTGAACAGCTCATTGCCTGCAACACATGTAAACAAGCCAATCAGTTGGATTGTCTTGATTTTTGCTTCCAACCACATGCAGGAGAGGAAACTTGCATTGCATGTAGCCAAGCCAGCACTCACCTTTCTCTCTTTCTTGCTGTGCCAGCTCCGGGTTGAGGTACTCCTGCCCTTCGAGGTCTTTCATCTTCTTCTCAGCCTCGTTCAACCGCTTCAACGTGTCGGGGTTGCGATGCTCCGTCAATGCTTTTTGGTATGCTTCAATAGCCGGTTTGTAGTCTTCAGCCTGGTAATGTCGTCAGCATGTATTTACATGCCTGGCGTTGACTGTACAGAACGCGTGTACGCTATCGCCATTACCTTATTTGCCTTCTTTAGGTATGCATTGCCTTTCCGTGTAAGGGCCTTAGCGATCAGCGAGTAATCGCCTCGTAGCTCGCGAGCGCGCTCAACGGCTTTGTCACAATCGGCTATGCACTTATCAAACTGTACGCAAAGAAGGTGCAAAAAGTTTCGGTTCCAATCCACCCAACTCCCAAGTGTGATATGGAAACTAGCAAAAGCTACCACATGCAACCCGCTGCAAACATGTTGCATGGACCTATGCTTGACAGAGGAGTAGATGAGTGCATTTCCATTGTCTGCATGGCAACAGAAAGCGACGACACAAGAGCTCACAACGGCATACCTTTCCAGATTCCAAGTTAACTGCTGCGCGGTTGGTGAGGTGAGTGACGTCCGTATCATCCAGCTCAAAGGCCCTCGTGTAATGCTGCGCGGCCGCATCAAAGTCTTTCTTCTTGTACGCTGCTGTCCCCAGCTCTTTCTCCTTCTGCGCCTCCGCCTGGGATAATGCAGGAATGACCTCAGCTCGTTGAATCGCAACATATTGCGGTGAGAGTATTCATATTCTCACCACAACATACATCGCAATGTGCCCATGCACAAGCGTGTGCACACACTCTGTAGGCATTATGCATGCAGAGTGTGTGGACAACAAGCACGCTGGAGGTTTCTCAGCCATGCACATTGCATGCAATGTAACCAACAATACCTTGGCTGCTTTCTTGCGCTCCAGCTCTTCCTTCTCTTCACCTCCCGTCTCTACCTCCGGCTCAGGTGCAGCCTTCGCAGACGACGGCCTGTCTTCTTCCATTGGCTTCGCGCTGTCTGTCGAGGACGCTACTGCTGGTGGCTCAGCCTGCTGATTGCAAACGACATGTCAACATGTTGTATATACTGCTACATCAGATAGAAGTACACGCAAGGAGTAAAAGCGCCACACACAATGCACACCTCCTCTGCCTCTGGGAACTTGATGTCGTCACCCGGTGCAGCTGTCTGTATGTTGATGCCCATGACAACGCCGAGCACTTGCAGCATGCGGGGATCGTTCAGGTGTTTATTGAGGCTGTTGGGATTCCTTTGCACCTCCTGGATAAGATGCACGCGCATGAGCTACACAACATCTCCACAAAGGTGCTGAAACATTTGCAACAACAATGTGTTGCACCTGCAGCTTGGCAACAAAGTCTGGCTGTGCAAGGTAAGCCCTTGTCTGAGGGCTCTGTGCAATCTTTGCCCACACGTCGGGCCCGCTGAACATCGCACCAAGACTGTGCCCGGGGCCGCCTTCAGCAGAACCTTTGGCCGCTTGAACCTGCAATGACAACACGACTATTGAGACGAACAATGTGCGTGTGTGCGCGCGCGCGCGCATAAGTGCACATGTGTTGGACAGCACAGGCACGAACCTCTTCAAGAGCCTGTTTGAGTGGTGCGCTCGAGGGCTCAATCTCCAAGCCTTTCTGGTAAGCTTCGATTGCTTCATCGAGCCGTCCGAGCCCATAGAGAGCGGCCCCCTTTCTATTGTAACCTTTGGACCAGTCCGGCTTGAGTTCGGTCTGAGGTAATAAGCATACACACGCATGCATGTCAATAGGAAACTAGCACGCAACAAGGATGCAACAATTATACTATGCACATTGCGTTATGTACGTACCGTCTTATTGGCATCATCGAAAGCTTCAGAGAAGCGCTTCAGTGAGGCGTTGGCAGCGGAGCGATTGCTGTACAGCACATGGTTTGTGGGATCAACCTGTAGAATGGAAAGAACAATTTGGTCTGCTGCTGAAGTAAATATCAAAAGAAAGCCTGATCAGGGCCAGAATAATGCCGAAGCTCAAGAACATGCGCTCATGATACTACCAGCTTGCATGCTACTGTGCAAGATGGAAGATGGCTGAGCGGTTCCACCTCGTTGTCTGCGCACAATGCATGCAAGCTTTGCTGTAATTTACTTCAATCACTGCTGATTAGCTAATGGACAAGAGGTTGCGAGTGCGGTCATGCGCATACTGCAAGCTGTCGCCAAGCCTACCTGACTCAACACTTGCAATGCATAGTTTAGGCATCCCGCTGCAAGTGTTTTTATACGCATGCTGAGGCTCAGACAATGCCTGAATTATGACGCGTACATGCATTGCTCAACAGAAGGAAGAAATGAAAACAACCTGTGCAACTCAATCGTGGCATGGCACACCATCGATGCTTGCTGCTGTCTGGAGAGATTGTCAAGTGCAGTTATGGCAAGCCAACAGTCAGGCAGAGTGAAACTAATGTCAGATCCTAACCCTCATCATGCATGCCCAATGGGGCATCCTTGGTGATGGTAAGGGAATGCAACACAGCCTAACCTCTATGCCCTTGGTGAAGTGCTCCACGGCCTCGTCGTACTTGCCGGCGCTGAAGGCGGCGTTGCCCTTGGCTTTGTGCTCGTCAGCCATGACGTCGTCAAGGCCAGCGACCCTAATCTGCGGCTCCTCCACTCCTTCCTCCTGCCTTGCCGCCACCGCCGCCGCCGCCAACAAACGGTCGCTCTTCTTGACTTCGTTGCTTGCGAGGTTTGCTTTGGCCCCAACCCTAAAACGCGGTTTCGCGCACTGCAATGTGGCAGCAGATCGCCGCACCAGGGCAGCAGCGGATTTCCCAGAAGGTTCTCGAGTCCAGTGTGCTACGTATGAGAACTTCACTGCGAACTACGGCGTGCGTGGCTAAGCATGGTGGTATATATATGATAGCACTGCTATTAGCAGCTAAGAGCACGGTGCTATGCTACACGCATAGGGCGAAGTAGAGGTATGGTCTGTCCAAGTGTTGTAGATGCAGGTATTTAGCCAATGTCAGGACGTGCATGTGGGATGTNGAGAGAGAGAGAGAGAGAGAGAGAGAGAGAGAGAGAGAGAGAGAGAGAGAGAGAGAGAGAGAGAGAGAGAGAGAGAGAGAGAGAGAGAGAGAGAGAGAGAGAGAGAGAGAGAGAGAGAGAGAGAGAGAGAGAGAGAGAGAGAGAGAGAGAGAGAGAGAGAGAGAGAGAGAGAGAGAGAGAGAGAGAGAGAGAGAGAGAGAGAGAGAGAGAGAGAGAGAGAGAGAGAGAGAGAGAGAGAGAGATGTTGACAAATCACATTTCACAACTGATTACTGCATGGGCATGTGACTCAGCGCGATATGCTGGTTGGCTTGTGACATGCTATGGTCTACAAGTTTTACCAGACTTCATCTCAAATTGGTGACTGTCCCCATGGCCATGTGGTCTTTGCAGATTGCTTGTAACATTTGATGAATGTTGTTATACGTCGTTTTCGTGATTGTGACCACTGGCAGGCGTGTTGTTGGGTTGAAGCACGTAAAGCGCTTGAAAAAGAAGACGCGTTGAGCTGACATTTGCTCCTACATGTTTACACGACATGCAGCACGCATTGACGTTACAACAACCTTACTGCATCTGGTGCAGCAACTCATGTCCTCAAGACGTATACTCTCACCGTGCTATGACTCTATCCTTTACACAACGCTTATGCATACAATATA
Source organism: Chlorokybus atmophyticus (assembly GCA_009103225.1). Taxonomy (NCBI): domain Eukaryota; kingdom Viridiplantae; phylum Streptophyta; class Chlorokybophyceae; order Chlorokybales; family Chlorokybaceae; genus Chlorokybus; species Chlorokybus atmophyticus. The sequence continues at coordinate 591,803 of RHPI01002990.1, read as the reverse complement.
AGAAACACAAGAACCCCGCCCCGCGTGCACGTACAGCTATAGCAGCATGGCCACGCGTTCTCTACTGAGCACCAGTGTATCACCGAACAGGTGGCCATTCGTGCTTGTGGCTGTGGTGTCGGTGGCAATGGCAGCCATGAGGTCCCGTGGCGTAATCGTGCACAGTCCCTCTCCCCCGCCAGAAACCCCCGCGCCAGCCCTCAATGCATCACCCGCATGTCGCCTGAAACCAGTAGTTGGTTGAATGTTGGTGGTTACAGTACAGAGGGAGTCACTACATACATGTTGTGTATACACGTCTTGCAAGGATGGCATTGTTACCTTGCAGCAGTGTAAGGTCGGGTAGGCAGCCGGCGGTTGCCTTTCTGTGCAAGTTGGATGCATTTTTGCACGATAGACTTGAGAAACTGCTCGAGCGCCGTGTGCATGACACCCACGCTGTCCGCAGACACATCCTGAATACACAACAACATCAGGTCAACTGCACAACACCACTGAACACCACTACACGCCCACACACACATGTTGCAGCAACACCCCACCCGCAGGCCCTGTTCGTAGGCGAGGCCGAGCATCTGCGCGCGAAGCGTGGAGAGGTCGGGGAGGGCGGAGGGTGAAGACGGTGAGGGGGAAGACATGTTGGGTGAGTCACTTGTTGTAGCTAAAGGCGTGGATGCGCCGCCCCCAAGGCGTGCGCCCAAAACTGTGTGGGTTGGGCGCGGGTGCAACCCTGAACCCGCCCAACGTGCGAGACCCTCGGGACGCTGAGACGGATGCCACCTGACACCAAAAGGAGCCTGCGTGCAATGGGGACAGAGAGCTCAGTGAGACTGTGTTGGTGCAAAAGTGCATACAGTGCATGTGGGTATGCAGGTGAAGTGCGTACCTCGATGGGGCCACTTGGTGGTTCTTCTGCAGGAGGAGGAGAAGTTGGCAGAACTGTGAATGCATGCGTGCGGTGTGGAGCAGCGTGGTGCTCTTGTGCGGGTGTGTGGGCGGGAGAGCGGGGAACTTTGATAGGGCGCGGGCGGTGAGGAGCCAATGTTGCTTTGACATGGTTGGCAGCGTTAGCATTAGCAGCAGCAGCTGCAGGAAGCGAAGGAGCGGTGTGAGTGGTAGCATCGCTGCTGGCGTGCACGCCATCCACCTTGCCCTCTCCTTTCTCCCTATCCATCTGCTGCTGCTGGTGCTTGTCGCTGTACGTGCGAGCCTTTGCCACGCGCTTGTGCGGGCGCTTGGGCATGGCCACGTAGGGTGCAGCGGGGGGGGCTTCAGTCTCCTGTTGCAGGTTGACGTTGGCGGTGGTGTTGGCGGCAATTTCGCTGGCGTTCCCATTGGATGCTGCAATGTCCGGCTCTGCGCCATCGGCAGCAGCCAGTCGAGGACGCTCCAAGTCTGTGGCAATGTCTCCAGGACTGACACAGCACCAAACACAAGTCAGCTGCTTTGATGTTGGTGGCTTACACCACCAAGAAGGCATGGATATGAATGTTTGGTGATGTGCTTGAGTGTGCCAAGGACCATGCACACAGCACATGAACCAACTAACCTGAACAGTGCTTCGCCATCGCTTCTTGGGAGGCTGGTGCGCGGGGGGCGCACCTTGCTGGCACGCTTGCGCTTGTGGATGACGCTGCCGCCAGGGTGAGGGTGGTGGTCGCTGGAGGTTGTTGTGGCCCGCGGGCTGAACACCTTACGCTCCTGCGTGCTCGGTGAAGGTGTGGCCCCGTTGTCCTCGGCGACTAGTGCCGGTGCATCATCCGAGTGCTTGCGCACCTGCACACGGTGTTCTTTATTCCTTGACCTTCTTTTATGTCGCAAGGGACAAAGTGTTGCACACGTACAAGCTACTTACCGGTGCAATGTATGCGTGAGCAGGGCGACGGCGCACGACAGGTTTGGCATCTGCGGGTATGTTGGGTGGAGGTTCGGCTGCCACAGCAGCATTGTGCAGGATCGCCTTGATGAGCTGCAGAGCGCGCGTGTGTGTGTGCGTGTGTGTTCAGGTGTAGTTAGTAGTCAACAGATCGAGCTGTACCTGGTTGTGAAGGGCAAGATTTTCAGCGCCGATGATGTCGGGGATGAGCTCGTCCAGCTCATGCTTTGACAGCTTAAAGGCAAAGAACTGCCGAAGAAGAGACCAGTACTTGCCCTCACCATTGGGCCCCAATGCCTGTCGTATGGGTGCAACACCTCACAGCATGAACCTTTGCATGCTTATGCGAATGTGTGCACGGTGCAGTGGTAGTGGTGTTGCTGCTATGCATTATGAGACTATGGCTTTGCGCGTGTATGCTGGAAGTAACAGATGCAACAAAGTACTGCGTCAACCTTTGCATGCTTTTGCAAGTGTGTGCAGTAAAAAGGTAGCGATGTTGCTGCTATGCCTTTGTGAAGCTACAGCTCTGCGAGTGCATGCTGGCTGGAAGCAAAGCAAACCGACGCATTTATCTAGCACATGCATAGCGGGCATAGAGCAGCATGCAAGTGTGGTGCGCACCTGACATTCACATGCCGCATAAATGTGAATGCCTGCACTGAAGCTTGAGAGAGCAAAACACTGTCACGTGTCAAGCAACGCTGTATGGCTAACTAAGACAATCCCTTCCACTCTGTTTGGCATGGCTAAGCCTGCACGGTGGAGTGAGCACTGGTTGCAAGCATATGGACATACAGAATAGAACTTGCAAGGCATCGCCATGCATGTCCAACGCTACTGCTGCAGCCAGCTATAACCCACTTCGTGCACAAGCAATCAAACACCAGCAACACGCCAGCAATGTGTGCATACAATTAACTGCTGCGCTTCACTTCTGCAGCGCACAATCAAAACCCTAACTACCCATGTAAGGCAGCAAGCTACAAGTCCAACCTGCAAGAAGCGTCGCTTGATCTGCAGCACGTCAATGCGCTCCCGCGTTGGGCCGGCGCTGCGTAGGGGCGGCGGCGGAGGTCCAGGCGATGGGTTGTGGTCCTTGTTCACTTTGACCTCCGCCTCCCCAGCACCCTCCAACGCCTCCTCCACGACAATACCCTGTGGCATGTGGAGCCGCCCAAGCTAACGTCCAGTGAACAGAATTCTCCCTACAGCTTGACTCTTAACTCATACTTGCTTGATGCTCTTGGCAGGTTTGTTGATGGTGTGCTCATGGCGGGGGTTGGCGGCGGCGGCGGCGGTGTGGTGAGTGGCGGTCGTGGGGAGGATGATGCCACGCCACCACCACAGTGACAGTAGCGCTGAGCGACCGTTAAACCGGCGCAGGGCTCTTTCCGCCCGCAGCCATGTGCAGGCTGCTGGCAGCAGTAGCAGCGGCGGCAACAGCGACGACGGCGGCGGCACACCTGGGGTTGCTGCACAGCAGTTTAGAGGGTTGCGGAAGCAGAGCAACAATCCAGAGTCGATTGGGTCGCTGCGGTTCGTGGCAGGTATGGCCGTGCTGGCATTTGGGATTGGGGG
>RHPI01002990.1:553116-574914 GCA_009103225.1 Chlorokybus atmophyticus | reverse complement strand
TGTTGGCAGATTTCAAACTAGTTGACGAGAACACAGTCCTTCGCGAGCGTAACCTGAAGCAAGCAGAGCAGCTACGCCGCAACCAGACACAGCCTGATCCCCAGATCGCTGCAAAGCTGTTGAAAATGATCAGTGAAATCAATGGTCTGCGTGCAGGCCATGCTGCTGCAGAACAACGCTCTGCTGACCTGGAGCGTGCATTACACGAAGAGCGTGCTGAGCACGTTAAAATGACAGAAAGTGTCAAAAACGCAGACGCAGCAAGCATCGTGGGTTTACGCAAGCAGCTGACAGAAGTTCAGCGCAGGGCCACACAGTTGCAGCAACACAATGAGCGTAATGATGCAAGATTGGCGCGCCTGCAATGCCAGATTGGAGAAGCCAACCAGACAATTGCTGCACAAAAAAAAAAGGTGTGTGTTGCTGCACTGTTAGATTTTCCAGCAACTGACATTCTGTTGTAGATCTCAGAGTTGACAAGCGTCCTGCGTCTTCAAACGGCAAACTGGCGATTTCGTGAGCGTGTTGAACCCAATGGCGTGCAGTTCGAGAGCTTCCAGCAGGAACTGGAAGTCACCAGAAAGGAGTTGGACAGCTTGGCAAAATACATGTTGAAAGAGATCGACCTTGACGGACAGGTACTGAACAATTACAATTATGACAATTATCAACAAATGCAACACCTTGGTGTTCATTGGTTGGTGTGCCAGGTATCGCTCCTCAATCGCAGAGATGTTAAAAGGCAGCTGCAACTGCAACTATACCAAACACTATGGGAGAAGCTTTGTACCTACCTCTGCACAGTTGCCCCGTTGTTGCGTGAAGCAGCAACAACCGAAGAAATGCAGCAACATGTGCGCCAGGACTACAAGGGCAAGCGCGTGGTAGACAGTGAAGACAACACATGCGGGATCTGTTGCGAGCAGAAGCCAGTGGAAGTGTTGTTACCAATGCCATGTTGCGGAGCTACACTGTGCCGTCAGTGCTTGAAGAAGCTGCGCACAGGATCTCACCCTCAAGTTGAGTGTCCTTTCTGCCGCCGCTTTCAACTTATTTTTATGCAGCGCCCACCACGTGGTGTAGAGCTCCCCGATTTCCCTGTATATGAACTCAGCAGCAGTGACGATGATGAGGATGTTGACACACACAATACCGGTGCTGCTGGCGCTGGGCCTTCGCAGCCACCCCCCCCCCTGAGTAGACCTGTATCATGGAACCCGTTTTGCTCGTGTGTTAACATGACGCACAGGGAACTCACAATGTCCATTGACGTCGCGCGACATTTTGCCATATGACATCATATGTTGGCATATCAATCGCTGTGACACCATATGTTATGATATGGAATGGTATGGGGCAGTGTCGCATGACGAGTTCTTGCATACGTAGCATACGTACATTTATGAAGCTCACCACCAATATGCACCCATTGATTATATCGACACCAAAGCATGGTGTCACACAAACTGTCCAACACACATGGTGACCTACTCAAACAGCAGCCAGTTTCACTCTTTTTTCTTTTTCTTATTGCCAAAACCGCTACCACTACGTCGGCGCGCCCAAAATGCTTTGAACCTCGCTGGGTTGCCTTCATCCATATTGTAACCTTTGCACCCTCGAGAGTCGTATTGGGCGATATACATAGCTTCTAACCAATCTATTCGCGCCTTGCAATGTCCTTTATCTAATACTTCCAACTGCACTTGCTCTTCAAAAGGTTTACTGCTATCTAAGTCAGGCAACATTTTCTTAGGCGGGTGTCTACGATGTTCCTTATAACGTCGACCTGGGTGGTTACTTTGACCGATATATACTTTCTGTGTTGCCACATGCGTCAACTTGTAGATAAACTTCACACCTGTGTTTATGGGTTGCGCACAGAGACGTGCAGAAGCGCGAATGTTGGTGTTGGCATTGATGCTGTTTCTTGCTGCCGAGGATCGCAGGATCATCTGGACCTCATCGTTTACCTGCAAAGAACAATGGTACTATGAATGCTGCAGTACACATCCGAGATTGATGTTGAATATGGAACATATATGCGTAGCGAAGTAGAAGCAAGGCAACAGACCACGGGTACAGGATATGAACAAAGGGAGCCAATGCAAAAACAGAAGTGTAACAAAAGATGGAGCGACTGCATGGGTTCTGGCTTGATGTGCCCATTGTTGTTGAACTCTGCTACGCAACCATAGCATTCTCACGCATCGCGACTAATCTTGGCAAGCACAGTAATCCCATCATCAACTTGGATAACCACACACCTCATTGGCAGCAACATTTGCTACTGGAGCTTCCCTTGGGTCTGCTTTGTTGATTTGCTCAATGATTTTTTCTGCCTTTCCTTGCGACATGAAACGCGCTGTCTCCCAGTTGCAAACTTTGCGAATGTGAACCAGCTCGAACACCTGTGAAACATCTGTTAAGTACAGGTATTTGGCCAATGACCCAGTGTCACATTGATACATACCTGATTAGCGTAAATTGGCTCTGCATTATCAGGAAGCTCTGGGTTGTCCTTGCGCATCAGAGTGTCCCACAGCTTGTAAGCTACTTGGCGCTTCAGGTCATCAGAAATGTCGATGCCGAGCTTTCTGAGGTAGTAGATGCATGTTTACACATACTTGCATCAGTTAACACATGCACCACAGTGTGTCAGTGTACAGATTCCGCTTCTCACCAGTTGCAATAGAGTCCCCGTGGTTTATGCGAAACTCTTGAGCTCTCTCTTTGGCAGGGCGAATTAACTTATCGGCCTCTGGCTTGGTGAATAGCCCCTCAAGCTTGTCGGGAGTGATTCCTGCTGAGTCACATGCTACCAGTTGTTTCGCTGTCAGCGGACGACCAGGCGCATCACCTCCAGAGCTACTGGTACGTGGACGCTTAGAGCCAGGTTCGTCATTGGAAATTTGAGCGTGGAGCCTCTCGAACAGGTCTTTTTCGTTAAAGTCCATGCTGTCACCCAAGTGCATTGTCAATGTAACGCTCGCCAACTAATGACTCACAGGTTCGAGATCAAACAGAGGCCAACTGAGCCACGTTGTTACCTGTGTCTGGCTGAGGTGACAGTTTTCGACGATGGGCAGGTGTCTGAGGCAGGTGATGCGACAGGCATGTATGCACAGTGCCCTGCGACTTGATGTTTCAACTGGTGTACATTTACAGCAGCGCCAGATATATTGCCTATGTATATCTGCGTGGCAAGGAAAAGGGTCTGTGTCGGCAGAACACCACGTGCTAAGCCATGCCGCCATGGGATTGGTCAGAAGAGTTGATGGGGTGGAGGAGATGATTGCATACAAAGCATGGTTGGATGACGGGTGATACGGCAATCAACTGAATGTGCCATGTCATCAAACCGTACATGCGTACAGTGTGGTCATGAGATGCAGTTCATCTTACGCGATATGGTTCCATATCGTCGAACATGGAACCATATAACGCAATGTTTTGCAACATCGTTCATTCATGCACAAACATCATGCGATATCCGTTGATATCAAACAACGTTGCGCAACAGCGTACCATGTCGCCTAAAGCAATATCGTCCAACTTGGCAGCATGTAGTGCAATGTTGTGCAACATCGATCTAACATGCTCAAACACTCGCGATATGCGTCGATATCAAACAACGTTGCGCAACATCGTATCATATCGCCAAATGATGCAACATATGTCACACCATTGCGCAACACTAACTGGACTTACCAATTATCAACGTCAATCCCCAGGAACGGGCGTCATCTCTTCAGGGCGCGGTAAACGCGTCAACCGTAAATAGGCCCTGTTTGTCACGCGCGACAACGCCACATACCACAATCCAGGAGCAAAAGCTTCCTGCATGTGGACAACAGTAGTTGATTGCAGCGTTGCACCTTGACACTTGTGCACTGTCATTGCATACGCTAGCTGCAAAGGAAACACAGCTTTGTAGTACGTTTTGCCTTGAAACGTTGTTGTTTGCTGTATTGTTCGGCGCATCCACATGGAGTCTGCCAAATGGTCAAATGTAACTTGTATACTGCTCACATTACCTTTGTAGTATCTAAACTGCGTCACTGTTCCCAAAGACCCATTGGCTACACCATCTTGCAGTGAAACGTTTTCTAAAACCAACACCTTTGCTCCCTTGGCGACTGAAGGTAATAAGTTGAACTTGGGCTTGTGAATCCAGTCGTGTAGCTCGGGCACGTTCACTGCATTAGAAGTAATTTGTATTGGCACAATGGTATCGGCGGCAAAACGTTGTCTCACAATCATGCTGTTGAAAGCCAGTGTGTCTTGTACATGTGAACACAATATGGTTGCATCACTTGGTAACTGTTGTAAGTACTCCGAAGTGACCAGACAGCCACCTAACGCATCTGCTATCTCTGTTGAACTGGGTATGCCAGAACGAATCTGAATCAAGAATTCAGCAAACAGAGGGTCTGAAGCATGACGCACTGAAACAGATAAAAAATGTTGCTTACGTAATGGCCACCTCTGTGATGCAGAAATATGGCATTTGTGGCAAACCTGCGATGTGTCTTGGACTTTGTGTCCACAAACTGCTGGCAGTTGCTTGTGGTCACCAACCAATACAACGCCGATTGTTTGTAGAAATTCTGGTCCATGAACTTGCTGTAAGCGCAGCATCACCAAGTCAAACAACCGCGATGTCATCATGGAAAACTCGTCAATAATAAATACTCGACAATGATGTAACAGTTTGTAAGCATCATCCATAGCAGTTACAAACCGGAGTTGCTGACCGTTGACAGGTATTGCGAAGTTGGAATGTACAGTTGAAGCTGATGAGCTGAGCCGCAAAGCCGCAGCGCCAGTTGTAGCACTGAGTAAAACAGGTATCCCAGCAACGCGCAACTTGTGAGTGATGAATTTGGTCAAAAATGTTTTGCCTGTTCCTGGACAACCAGATATCACATGTAGACCAACCGGTGTTGCAATGATACTACTTGCGGTGCATTCTTGCTGGCTGGTCAAAGAGAGATTGTTCGCAAACGCAAACTCCTCAACATTCAATGTACCTTGAAACATTGGCGCCGATACATCTGAGTCCGTTGTCACAGTTGAAGCTGGAGATGCAGGATTGGATGATGAAGCTGTTGGATACTGCGTGGTACGTTCTGGTGCAGTTTGACTATTTGTCGGACCAGCTGCAGCCATAGACAAGGCATTAATAGCATTATCAGTGGTCTGCATCATGGCATTCGTCATATGGTGAATCTTAACATCATTGTATAGATGACGTTCGGCATAGCGCGTGACATGTGTCAACAAACTGCGGTTTGTGTTGTTAATGAAACCCCGCAACACACATTCTTCATAGTAAGTGCGTGATTGGTTGTTCAAAGAAATCAAATCAACTTCAGAGCGAAAAGTAACCCGCTGAAGAAGCAAATTGAAACAAAACCCTTCAGTGCTGTGTACAGGATGGTAATCCGTGAATCTGATGATGCGCGGGACAGCTAACTCATAAACGAATGCATTCAGTCTGTCTCTTAGAGTACGCACAGTGTTATGTGGCACAGTGTCTCCATCTCGGTGCATGTACTGTCGAAAGTAGTTGTACATTGTGACTCTTTCTACCTCGTCAGGCCTGACACAATAACGATGAATGGGATGCACAATTACTGTCCGTGCACGACTGTTCACTATGCGAGAACGATTGTTAGGCAAACGCGTGTCAACATATGTTACATTGGACGACATTTGCATGATGGGAATATCTAAACATATCAAAGCAGCTTCAGCTGGAGCAATGGGTTTGGACAAGTACATTGTGTTCAATATGCGCAATTCGTTAACAGTCAATCCTTGCAAACCGAGTGCATTGGTGTCTAATGCATCATCAACAGTGCCACAAGGTTCCATTTTAGTTGTGTACTTGACTAAATACTTGCTCCAATGACTGTCAGTGACTTGCAACACATTACAATGAGCACCCCACAACAATAAAAGCACTGGATGTGTGGGAACAACATTGCGGTCACAAGTGCGTGGTCTGTAATAATCGTACCTGCGCGTTTCTGTGTTGAACTGAGGTCGACGATCTGGTTGTACGGGATACGGAAAGCCCATGTCGCACTTGTTGTCAAATGCTCTGCAGCCACTGCCAAAATCAGAACACTTGTGCATTTGCTTGCGTACAACACATTCATAAAGGACTCGCAGTTTACAATCAGTTGGTACAATTATTTGCTGATTTGCATGGTCAAAATCTCCGGGGATTAACGCAGTGATTTCACTGCAAACTCGTTTAACATCGTCGGGATGTAACCACAACATAACATGTGCATGCAAAGATCCACAGTGTTGTGTTTCATACCTGATAACATAGTGCATCACACGTCCAAGGATATCCTTTCGCATGATATATTTTTCAAGGAAGGTGCTGAACCGATGATGAAACAAACGTGCGCACTCCACAGGGGCATCGCGCCAACTAAGTTGCGTGGAGACATTGTGGAGAACATTCTGCAAATCAATGATCTCAGGGAGTTTGGTACTGGACACTTCATCTGCAGTCATGGTGACAAAGAGATGAGGCATACCCCAATGCTCAACCAGACACAGCAGCTCACTCAACTTTTGTCGATGCAAACTCGGAGATCCAATGATGTCACCAGGGACACGAAATTTTACAGCGTTTTTGATGGCATCGTTGATTGTGGCAGTAGGTCGTTGTTTGAGGAACTTTTTAATATCAGCGTCCACAGCAACTTCGCGGCACTTTGTGACTGTAAGAAGTGATTGACGGATTTGGTACATCAACAGCAAATAAGGCTTGTACAATGTGAAAACTGAGAACGATTGTGTAAGACGGAACTTGACATAGTCTGACAGTCTGCTGTACACATTACCATCAAAGAACCCACGATTGTGCGGAAACAACATGGGAAACAGAGCAGACTCAACAGTTAAACCAGGATTATTGTACACACCACCTGTATCCATGTGTAGCAAAAGAGGAAAACAAGGCTCACGCAGCGACATATGTCCAACGCGCAACATGGTGTCCACTGTGACTTCAACTGTGCTGCGCGAAGGAAATGGCAACAAAGTGGTTAAAACGTATGTGTATGCTGATTCACCAGCAATGTTCAAAGGATTACGATCCTGTGCACGAGACACAATGCTACGAATAGTAGATGAACCGACAGTGGGGATGCCGTCAGAACCAAATGGTTGTTCGGCTGTTGACCATGTTTGATGACGCAGTAACTATAGCGTGTAATCAATTAGCGTTAAAGGGTAGAGTGGATTAGTTAGAACGAGGGTGAGTAGTGGCGGCATGTCTTTGGGGTATGGGGCCTGCCCCGACTTCGTACCGCCAAAAACGCGGCCGTTTTAACCACTAACTGTGCCGCAATTGCACCAAATCCCTAGCAATTTTGGGTCGCCGTTGGTAAGCGGTTGCCGCTTAGATATGTTTCAGAATCTTTTACGCATCTTTGCAATGATTGGTTATTTCGCTGTCTTTTTGAGCAACTGGCTGTTGTCACCGTTGCGATCCCATTTGATCAATCTCATGCGTGACCAAATGGTGGCCTAACGATGCGATTTTTCGTTTAGTTGAATCTTAACGCTAAGGTAATTCAGGTTAGCATTATTTTGATGGTCGTAACCTCGGTATTATTTACTGAATATCGCAGCACGTACCGTGGCGTGAACGTTACGTTAATTATTAAGTTCTGAAACACTTAACAGCATTTGCTAATCATATCGCACCATGTTGCACCATATTGCACCATATTTATCAATATTAAAAATGTAACACATTAAAATGATCAACATGCAGCCATAAGCGGCCATGTATGCAGAACTGTGCTTAATTTTACATTTATTGGCAAGCGCTTAAACAATTGGATGTGCCTTGGACGGCCAGGATTGTGTTTGAGCAGATCTAACGGTGTAACGCTTGTCCTCGCCGCCTAGCCAATGAGAAGCAGGCGGGTCGCACATACTGCCGCGCAGCCCTGCAGTCGCGGGTGCCGTGTGATGGCCCTAACGCGGGATGTGTGATGTAGGTTGACTGCCGACAGGCCGGCCGGCCCGACCAATAGGCGTGATGGGCGTAATGAATCTGCGCTTATAGCATATATATGCTCTTAACGTTCAAGAGCATAACCCTGTCCAAGAGCATACGATTTTTGAGGATAATAGTATGCTCTTACAAAAGGGTAGACTATATAGTCTATCCCCGTTAAAAGACTTCGGTTTATGAGAATAACCCCGTTGAGATCATAGATTTGCAGAAGACTAATGGTTTCACAGGCAAGTATCATCGGTTAGTGGAATAGTTTTGTACGCAATAAGACTACAACGGAAGGTTAATCTTTTGAGTGAGCTCAGTCTTGTTACGGGGGAATACCTCGTTAATAACATGTTTATTTTAATATTATAAGCATAACATGTTAAAAGACTCATGTAGTTACGTAGACTCATATATAGTTACGTAGACTCATATATAGACTCATATATAGTTACGTACATACTATTAATAATCAATTCATTGTTGAACTATTGTTGATTTAATGCTATTGTTGATTTAATGTATGCCACGTTACAATATAATAACGTGGCTTACGGTTATTTCGCAATGCCCCTGTTAGTAGAATATATATTATGTAAAGAATAAAATAGTATATAGTACTGTAAACGCCAAGAGAATAACCCCGATGATGGAATGAAAGCTGAAAGATACACGTGATTTGTATAGCGGAGGTAGACTGTACAGTTTAAGGTACATAGTTGTACCTAATTACATTGAAACATTTATTGTACAGTCTACCCCTTTTAATAGCATTCTGTTTATTTTTAAAGATAGTTTGCTCCTGGCGGGGTTATGCTCTTGGCGATAAATAGTGTAATATGCTCTTAAACATTAAGAGCATCTGTATGCTATAAAGCAGTTTAAATACGCCCATCACGCCCGTTACATCACGCGCATTACGTCACGTCTATTATGCCATCACGCTCATTATGCTGATTACGTGTTGCACTGTATCCCATCACGCCTTGTCCATCACACTCATTACGCCTGATGACAAACCCGTCACGCGCTACTCCCTCAATGTTAAGAATATGCACACTTACATTTGCAAAAATGTCATGAAAAATAATATGCTCTTCGCGGTTAGTCATATTCTCAGAAGCATTAACATTTGCCTGTAGCATCGTTGGTGATCTCACAACGCATGCTACAAGCGGGGTTATTCTCCTGGAGCAAAGTCTTTTAGCGGGGGTGGACTGTATAACGCACATGACGCATATGTGCACCGTGCATGTTGTGGTAAAAATGTATTTCTTTTATTCATTCGCATACTTTGTGCAATTGCACGATATGGGGATGTGCTTTGAAAGGTTGAGATTTGTTTAACACAAATCGAATGGCCGATAGCTGATAAACGTCGCATAGCCAATGAGAGGCAGGCGGGCTACTCGGTATGCGCGGCAGGCATGTAGTCTCGGCTGATGGCCCACAATGCGCGTGATGTGTCTTTGTGCCCTAATGCCGGCCTCCCGGCCGGCCGGCCGGCCCAGTCACACGCCCAATCAGCCGCACCGCTAGTTCTGCCAAGGTCTGATATTTCTGAACCAGAGTGTTGGACGATAATAGCTCGCTCAACAACTCCAGCAACAAGATGGCATGTTGGTTCTGATGTGTAAACTCATCCCAAGTGATAAACGGACCGTTAATCATATTCAACTGCTGAATTTGGCCCGAAGTGAAACTGTATGAGTTATATAAGTCGCAAAGCGCCATGGACGTGTTAACAAGGGACAACATCTGCACTACCATTGGATGTATCTCCAACAACTTGCGAATGTACACTGCGCTGTGTAATACAATGTAACCGGAACGCTCCGACCCGTGACTACATAGATGGCATTGGTAGTAATCACTATCACACTTGGTATAATCGGACATAAAAACATTAGCCAAATCATATGGTGCAACGGTGGATACTGATCGTCGATACATTGGACGATAAGTAGCAGCAGCAGAGTAAAACTGTACATGCCCGCACAAAGAACAACATTGCATTCGCGTGACAAACTTACGTTGTGCATCTTGCCAACAGGAAAGCAAATCATCGCAGTCGTCCCACAATTCGCAATGCTGAGACAAATCGCAATGTTGCTCATAAGTCATAGCGGATGACGAAACAACACACCAGGAACATATCAACCGCCCTGGCATTTGTCGCCATCCAAAAGAACCATCTCGGCACAGTCCAGCAATGAGGGCGTGCAAAGGTGCAAATCCACATGCACAATATCTCTGATGTGTAGTAAAATTTTGCGATATGATTACATATGCGGCGATATGGACCAACATGGTGCCATATGATTACATATGCGGCGATATGGCGCAACATGGTGCCATGTGATTAGCAAACGCTGGTAAGTGTTTCAAAACTTAATAATCAACGTAACGTTCACGCCACGGTACGTGCTGCGATTTTTAGTAGATAATAGAGAGGTTACGACCATCAAAATAATGCTAACCTGAACTACCTTAACGTTAAGATTCAACTAAACGAAAAATCGCATCGTTAGGCCACCATTTGGTCACACATGAGATTGATCAAATGGGATCGCAACGGTGACAACAGCCAGTTGCTCAAAAAGGCAGCAAAATGGTCAATCATTGCAAAGATGCGTAAAAGATGCTCAAATATCTCAGCGGCAACCGCTTACCAACGGCGACCCAAATTGCTAGGGATTTAGTGCAATTGCGGCACAGTTAGTGATTAAAACGGCCGCGTTTTTGGCGGTACGAGGTCGGGGCAGGCCCCATACCCCAAAGACATGCCGCCACTACTCACCCTTGTTCTAACTAATCCACTCTACCCTTTAACGCTAATTGATTACACACTATAGTTACTGCGTCATCAAACATGGTCAACAGCCGAATAAGTAAGCATGCTCATTAAACACATTTATACGGTACAGTCAAGTTAACTGATGCTGATCAATAGTCAAGATGATGCCCATCTTCAACTTGCTACAATAAATCTGATAAACCAGTACAGTCTGCCCCCGCTAAGAGACTTCGCTCCAGGAGAATAACCCCGCTGATAGCATAGAAATTACCAAACGGAATACAGGCAAATGTTGGTGCCTAAGAGATTATGCTTAACCGCAATGATCACGCTAACTGCGCGTCACACCTTACCCATCACGCCATAGTCACCGCGTGCGTCACGCTTTATGCCACACCCGTCGCGCGCTACTCCCTCGACCTTGAAATATCCCTCTCTAAAGCTTGCAAGAATTACAAAAATGCCGTAGCACGCGTGATGCAATGGGCGTGATGGGCGCGATGAAACCTCTTGGGTGTCAAGAGAATATATATACTCTTGACACCCAAGAGCATGATGCTCTTGGACGTCAAGAGAATTACACCGCCAAGAGCCGAGGATAAATAGTATGCTCTTTAACGGGGTAGACTGTACTGTCTATTGTGGTACTTGTTGCATGAATCTGTGTGCCGTGTCGTCAACGGTACGTCGCTGAACATGTTCAGCTTGGCAAGGGTGGGTGTAGACCGGTGACCGGTCGCCAATTCTTTGTCTCCGAAGCGCTCGGCAGTGTGCACACTGCACTGAGCAGAGGCTCTGGCATCCATCGGCGGTTCTTGCAGGTACATTGCGCGCCTTCCGCCGATCTGAAAGGTGATAATGCCAAACGTCCGCGTAATCTTGTCGGCTGCCACCGGAGCATGCGAGGACGACGGAGGATCACGCAGTTAAACGCGATAGTTATGAGTGACCCCCGCTGCTTCCCGTCATAACATGCAAGCCACCATCGCACGTGAAGACACGGAAAACCTTGAGAAGGAGGACAAAGTCGGACCAAAAACGCCCTGTCCCTGTGTCTGTAAACAATGCTGTAGGAATTCCCATAACAACTCTGCCAAAAGGCTGGACAGAAAAAACCACTGGTACAACAAAAAGTTCGAGAAATTCGGCTTTTGACTTTGCAGCGGCCTTGGTGTAGGCGTGAGCGGGGTGGGCGGCGTGGGTGGTGGGAGCTTGCCTGCTAAGGGAGTGCACTCAGGCTGTGTTAGCGAGGCTAAAGGCATGTGTTAGGTCGTCTGGTGAGTCGGCGGCGTGGTGGGTTGGCCTGCCTTGCTGGCTTGGTCAATGGAGTCGCTTGACCATCACTGGAAGCGTTGCTTGCCGCTGTGGCGGTGACGGCGGCAGTGAGTGTGCCGACTTGCTGCTGCGGCGAGGTTCCTTATGGTGGCGAGGACATGAAAGGTGCGGTTTGTGGCTTGAAGGTGAGTTTCCGTCAACAGGGCGCTCTTGCTGTGACGGTACGGCCTGGTTTATGGTTGGGAGCGCTGTTGGCATGTCTGCATAGCAAGTCAGGTAGAGCTTACTTGCGCTAGGGTGTTCGGTCTGCCAACGTTGCGTTCGCGCAGCTTGGTTGGCTGCTTTCATGTCGTGTCACAACTTGAACGCCAAGCAGCCATGCAAGACATGCATCCAGCTGGTCAACAGCCTGGACATGTGACTCTGCTGCATAAGTTCTGCAATGACACAATGCAATGCAGCTTTTACTAAGCTTTGCTGTTATCACCTGAAAATTCTTTTGTGCAGCATGGGTCAAAGTAGAGGGGTTGCGTCTCAGCAGGGTAGATTCCTTCTCTGCACGCTTTTGCTACAGCTAGCAGCTGCTTTCCGCTCAGCAACAGCACAAACAGGTATTGTAGGACAGCAGTCAACAAACTCTTGACTGACCTGACCTTGTGTGCAACTCCTTCTTGGCCGGTGTACACAACAATGTAACGCTTGCATACTATGTCTGCTTGCAGCGACGGCCTCTTCTAGCAGCCAGTTGGCCGCCGCTCTTGCAGATGGTTCGGTCAAGGAGATTGTGGTCCTCGCGGACATTGCCACAGCTCAGATATTGACAGTGAGCTCCAGCGTCATTGTCAGAGGAGACAGGCAGCAGCCACGGCGGGTGCTAACAAGCACCAGTGGTGGTGCGGTGCTTTCAGTTGTTGCAGCTGGTGACCTTCAGCTTCAGGACCTCCAGCTTTCTGGCTTCAACATTACAAGGGCGAGTTGTGCATTGTCGTGCTCAATGGTGTAAACACAAAGCTGAAACGTATCACTGTAATAGATTGAGAGAAACGTTGTTTTGACAACAGGCATGATTTACGTGTGCAGGCTTCCTCTGCGGCCATTATCAATGCAGGAACAATCAGCATTTTGCGGTGTTCATTCTTGCGCATGTCCAATACGAATGCGGTAGGTTTCTTGCCAACAAGTGTGCTGTTTGTCATGCAGGCATACTTTCTGGCTGTTATCAATAGTCCTCTTCTTGCAGGGTGACACAGGGGCTGCTGCACTTTACAACACAGGAACTGCGGTGCTGGACACATCTGAGTTTTTAGGCAACAGTGCTGATGCGCCGGTGAGCTAAGGGCATATGTATACGTCACATGGGTGATTGGTTGTGTTCGCCTTTGAGTCAGTGTTCAAGAAATGCATATCCTCGCAGTTGTGCACAGAGACACAACATGCATTGAGCTCAGGTTAGCGGGGCACATAGACTGTAACTATGTACATCGTGACTGGTGAGAAGTAAGTACTTGGTAACTTGGCACACACAAGGTAGTTAAGTTACCCCATCACATATCATGGCAGCATCCATTGCAGTGGTTCTCTGCCCCTCAGTTCTCCTAGTGTAAGCATCCGCCACTCCATGTGTATGTTAAGAGAGGGTTTAGGAACAAGTTTGTAGCTGGTACCTCAGCATAGTCTGGTAGCAGCTCACCCTCCATTAATCTGGCAAAACTTAACAGTTGAGTACTTGTGATAGTATGGTTGCCATATGTGCTTTGCTCAGGCAATTGGAGGTGTTGTTGTCAACGAGGGGCGCATAAACGTCACTGGGTGCAATTTCCAGCGAAACAGTGCATCTGCGGGTGGGGCACTTTGGAATGGCAAAGGCAGGCTCTCAATACGAACCTCGGAGTTTACCGACAACACAGCGTTGGTAAGCAGGTTCAAGCGCTCGCATGTGAATGTGTGGAAGGTGCTCACCTTCCACCATTAACTTCAAATGTGTGTCACAGTTGGATGCTTCAGGTGCCATTGTCACCAATAGTGCAGGCACCCTGATTATTGACAGCAGCAACTTCACCAATAACATCAATAGTGCTATTCAAACCGCCGGATCGTTGTTTCTCAGTGCGAGTCACTTTGAAGGCAACACCCAAGCCCCGGTGAGTTCTTTTTGTAGCTGTCAACATCGTATTCAGTGTCAAGAAGCTCATGTCTCGTTGTCTGTGCAGTTTGGTTCAGGAGTGTATGTTCTAAAAGGTTCAGCTACCATTCAAGGGTGCACGTTCACTGGGAATGAGGTTTCTGCCTCAGGCGGTGTTGGTGGAGCCGTCTACGCTTCTGGAAATTCACTAGACCTATCGGGGTCACAGTTTACTCGCAACTTCGCGCCTTTTGTAAGTGTGAAGGTTGGCGTGTTTGCAACAGGGTTCTAACGGTCCCTGCATCTCCCTGCACTTGTGTCACCAGCTTTTGTACTAAATAACTTGCTGTGCTTGTTATTGTACATGTGTTCAACTTGACTTCGTACACTACCTGTTTGCTCAAGGTGATGTCACCTTGATTGATTTCATTTCGTCCTACATGGTTAACTGCTGGATACGAATTGCGTCTGTGTTACAGGGTGGAGGTGCTTTGTTACTGGCAGCTGGCACAGCAAGCGTTGCTGCCTGTACTTTCCATCAAAACAATGCTTTACAAGGCGGCGCTATTCAGAATGACAATACGATGGTCTTGACGGATTGCATTTTTACTGAGAACACTGCCTCTAACGTGAGTGCAGTTACTGCGTATGCGTTTGCTTTCGTAACAGCGCCTCATGACTGTGCTTTACAGGTTGGGGGTGCTTTCGTGGGGCAATTCAGTTCAACAATTGTGCGCTGCACTTTTGACAGCAACACCTGCAATGGCAATCCAATTAATACTGGCGGTGCATTGTATATAAATGAACTCGGGGCCAACATCACTGACACTACCTTCAGGCGCAATCAATCACCCGTAAGTAATCTGATCTGATATGGCGGCGCTGTGACCATCCATGCTGCATAATGGCAGGAAGCAACGCTAAGTGTTCATGTTTTGTTGCTAGCATTAACAGCAGCTGCCACCACTGACGTTATTTGTGCCAACAGGGTGGAGGTGCAATCTATTTCATTTCAAGCACCTGTAACATAAACAATGCCACATTTGTCGACAACGCAGCTGTGGTAAGTGCGGTTGTCATACAGTAGTGGCTGCTGGATTAGGCTCAAGAGTTTTTCGGCGACTGGACTGATGAACGCATTGCTCTGCGAGCAGACTGGTGGTGCATTGATGGCGATCTCTGGCAATAACGTGGTGGTGGCTGCAAGCAACTTCACGACAAACAATGCGTCACTGGATGGTGGAGCGGTCTACAGTGAAGGCGATATAACTTTGCGCGATACAACTTTGTCTCGCAATGTTGCTGGGGTCAGTGGAAGCATCACCATCTTGTTTGGTATGGTTGCAGTATGGTTGCTTATTGACGTGAAGCCACTAACTCGTGCCTGTCTTGCGCTTGCAGCGATTTGGAGGTGCTATATTTAGCGCGGGCACAGCCGTTTTGCGTGTTGTGCGCAATCGCTTAGTTCAGAACACTGCGGTGCGTGTTGTGTCTGTTTCTATTGATATAATGGCACTGCAACACAGCACAGCTTGAGGGCGCAGTTGTGCGAAAAACACACCACCTATTGTTATTACCACTAACATCATAACCTTCCCAGCCGCGTGGCGGTGGCATCGCAAATCAAGCTGTGGCTGCCTTGACCAATTGCACCTTCTTTCAAGACTCTGCATCGGTGAGCACGGCGGTGTGTGGGTGATAACGATGCATCTCTGTTGTACAGCTGCGAGACCGGCTGTATGGATCATGCTCAAACTTGCAACACTGCAGGTATCAGGAGGCGCTCTTTGGATCAGCGCAGGCACATACTCAGTAAGTCTACGTAATGATTGCGCGCAACAACCATAAGTGCATCGAGAGTTCTTGTTGTTGGTGAGTGCCTGAACTGGGTTATGCTGATGGTTTGTAGGACCTGGGCGTTGTCACCCTACAGAACCAGATAGGTGCTTCTGAACGCACGGTTACGTGCACTGGGTGCAACTTCACGGAAGCTACAGCTCAGGTATGCCTATGGGCACACAAGGATTCCCTGCGTGGCACTCACAAGATGTTTGAAGAATGGTGTTGAAGCATCGCAGTACTCCAGACCTGGGGATGAGATATTTGTTCAAGCATCCGACTCAGACCAACACATCACATATGCATGCGCCGCACAGGTCTCGGGAGGTGGTGTCTTTGATGAGACAGGCAGCTTAACAGTGGCAGACTCGCGATTTGAGAATTGCTCATCCCAGGCATGTTGCCATTTTTCAACCTGCTGTAACAGGAGCTCCTGCTTCGTGCGAAGTTACTCCTCATTTTCACAGTGTTTCTGACCAGCAATGTTACAGGATGGTGGCGGCATGTTCTTAGGCGGCGCTGGTACACAAGTTGCAGCTATTTGCAAAGCATGGGAGACAACAACCATAACTGTAAGCGATGCACATGCGAGTTGGAAGTGTCAATCTCTCACTGTTAGTAGTGCATCATTTGACGTGACAAAACCGACAGGGTTCAACCTTCAACTCAAACAATGCATCTGAGAGCGGAGGTGCAATCAACATAGACGGTCGGTACTGCGATAGTGCTGCAAACATCACCATCAGTGATAGTGCTTTCGAGTTCAATCGTGCTCAAAGCGGTGGTGGTGTGTATGCGGCCTGTGGACCCACTGGGGTGTGCGCAACTTTTGACTCCAGCGATTTTCGTGATAACACGGCTGTTGGCGGCGGTGGCGGTGCCATCCTTAGCACTCTGACACCCAACATCACCTGCAGTGGCCAACGCAGTGCAGCAGGCTGCTCCGAATGGGTATGTGTTAGTGTTGTCACTGGTTGCCTGCATCGCCTGCATACCAACTCATGAAACTCTGTCGGGGCATTGCGGCTGATACGTTGTCACCATCTGGGGGCATGCTCAGTTGATACTGTGTACTACTTGTCGTATCTTGGCTTGAAGCAGCACGTCACTTGACACAGGAGCACTGATGTCTGTGCGCTCATATGTGCAGACCGGCAACCTTGCTATCAATGGTTATGGTCCAACACTGGCAACAGATCCAGCTGAGTTCCAGCCAGCCGCAGACAACTACTCAGCCCAACCGAGCACGCGGCCCCTCTCCAACCTGACCCTTACCATCATCGACGCTCTCGGCCAAGTTGTGTCGGCCGGCAACAAAAGTCAACTGGTGTTCTATGCGGAGTATACCAACAGCAGTGGCCGCTTGGACGGTCTGTGCGCAGGGTCATTGTTGAATGTATGCCTCTTCTGATACACTAAGGCCAACCCTTCATAGTATGTTACATGTTTGCAGGCCAAACTTTTACTGCAGCACAGCAAGGGGTGGCAAACTTCAGCAATGTGGCCATTGTATCCGTGCCGGGTGTCCGCTCTCTCCAGCTACGAGCGTTCGATTACCCGATCCTGCCACCTGTGGGCATCAGTGTGACCATCAGACCTTGCCTGCTTGGAGAAGTGCGCAACGACGACAACACGCTGTGCACGTACTGCGAGCAGCCCCTCTTTTCATGGAATCCCACCAACTTCTCATGTGAAGTGTGTCCCGATGGCGCCGACTGTTTGGGAGGGTCTGTCGTGGTACCTGTTGATGGCTATTGGCACTCTGCCGAACGCTCGTTCCAATTTCATCAATGTCCGAACAACGATGCTTGCTCATATCACAACCGGTCTGTGGTACTTGAGGGCCTTGTTCGCAATGGAAGTTGGGAGCAAGTCCAGCAGTGCAGCGACGGGTAAGCATGCATATCTCAGCATGCACCGACCTGCACAAAATTGCATTCTCAACCTTTGTTGTTGCAATCTGTGCTAATGTCTAGCCAGCTGGCAGCTGCATCGTGTTACCATTGCAGGTTGCTGGTTGCAGACGAGCTTACTCAACCTGTGTGCGCAGCTATGCAGGCAATCTTTGCGGGGTGTGCAGGGACGGTTGGGAATCCAGCGGTGGAACAAGCAACTTCCAGTGCAAGAAGTGCAGTTCCAAAGTTGTAAATGCGCTTGCATACACGGGCATTACTCTCATCACCTTTGTCGCAATCGTCCTCATCACAAGGGTAAGTACGCAATCTTGGCTACCATAGCATGCTGTACATTCGGCTTGGGAGTCTTGGTCTGACACTCATTGGCAAACAGGCCGCCCTGACCACAGAGCTGGACGATACACCCGATGAACATGGACGGATACCACTCGGGCAAGCCGTTCAGGCCATGTGCAAGGTTGGTGATCTGTCATCAACACGTTGCAGCATCACTTTTCTTGTGCGTGGCACATTGCGTGCACTTTGGACTGTTTCTAATCATTTGCAACTCTGCAGGTCATTGTCACGTACATACAGGTGACATCAATCGCGTTTGGTGTGTCCTTCAACTTTCCCGGCTTTGTGAATACGGCTGTGACGGTTTTGTCCTCAACATCATCACTCGGGTATGTTTGCCTCTGCAGACTAGCTGTGCAGCTGCCATCGGCAACTGCGCAACACATGTGTGCTTTCGCTGACTGGCCTG
The DNA here is from genome assembly GCA_009103225.1 of Chlorokybus atmophyticus. Taxonomy (NCBI): domain Eukaryota; kingdom Viridiplantae; phylum Streptophyta; class Chlorokybophyceae; order Chlorokybales; family Chlorokybaceae; genus Chlorokybus; species Chlorokybus atmophyticus. The sequence continues at coordinate 556,179 of RHPI01002990.1, read as the reverse complement.
GCGGACTTGCAGGAGCGGCATCATATCATCCTACTGCCTAATGAACAACTCAGGCACACTGAACAAGTACTATCAGTTGGTGCTAATATATGCCCTGCTTCCCATTGCCGGCATCCTCGCTCCTGCGGGCATATGGCTGTTGGTTTATTGGTTTGCAAAGTTCCGGTTTCGCCATAGGGCCAATCCTCCGGAGCTTCGCAAGTACATCCGAGGGTGAGTCGCCGTGCATGCATCCTTGTGTGTATGCAGGGGGCAGCGGTGGTCAAGATATGTACAAACTCTTTTTGGTTTTTTCGAAGTCTGACTCATGTGGTGTGGCGGGTGCAGGTTTGTTGTTACTTTCATGGTGGTGGAGTTCTTCCTGTGGCCCGCAGTTACGCAGCAGCTGATTTCTCTCTTCGCCTGCCGCAAGATCGACTCGCTGGGAGTACCATATGATGCCAATGAGCGTGCTGTTGGCACGTACTGGGATCAATACATCAATGACAAATGCTACACTGGGACACACTTGACAATGGTAAGCCATTACCCGTTACACACTACTTGTGGTTTGTTAGGGCAACTATGAGATGACAAGTGTGGCTATGGCTATGCATTGATTGTCGTTGTCTTTGCAGGTTCTCGCTGTGGGCATTCCCGGCATTATACTCTTCGGCCTGGGTTTACCCATTGGCGCATACCTCATGTTGTGGCAGCGCCGCATGAAGCTGGAGAGCGAGCACACAGTCAAGTACTACGGCTTCCTGTACACGGGCTACAAGCGCAGCGCCTTCTTCTGGGAGTTCATCGTGACGCTGGAAAAGCTGGTGCTGATCCTCATCGCGGTCTTCCTCGGCGTGCTCGGCACGCAGCAGCAGGTCCTGATCGCCCTCGCCGTCGCCGCCATGTGCATGGCCCTCAACGTCCACGCCGTCCCCTACTCCAGCCCCAAGCTCAACAACATGCAGACGCTCGCCTGGAGCGGCAACTGCCTCCTGCTCTACATCGCGTGGCTGCTCTTCCTCCCTCTCACCAGCGTCACGAGCACTCTGCTCAGCATTGCTTTTGCCGTGTCGTACTTTGGGTGAGTTTGTCCTGGGGATGCAACTTTGTCTTGTCACATCACAACTTCGTCTTGTCACATCACAATTTGCTATGTCCTGGGTCCTGCAAGTGAACTTGTTGTGCGGTGATGCAATGACAGTCAGAGTGCGTCAATGCCTTGCGGTGCAGTGACACTCTCAGCAGGCGTAAGATCTATTGAATGGGCACCTACATGCAACACGGCTGGCATGCGGATGTTGGCGTTATGTTTCCCCTACCCAACACAACACGCAGCTCATCCTACTGTGCAGGACGGTGATAATGTTCCTGGCGCTGATGTTCAGCGAGGTGTATCTGGCTTACCAAAAGAAGAAGCGCGGGTTGGATGACGATCAGGTGGAGGACAGCGACCTGGGCGAGGCGCTTCAGGAGGCGTTCGGGCCGGTGCTGGGCACCATCCTCCTCACTGCCAAGGTGGCCTACACGCTCGGGAAGAACACCGTGACCAAGATGCAGTGGCTTGGGCACAAGGTGAGCTCGCAGGTGAGTTCGCGGTTGTCGCACGACAGCCACAATTCCGCTACCGCCTCGGCCAACAACATGCATACAGCGACTAGTAGCCTTGCGAAGGCATCCACACGAACGCTATCTACGCATGCGGAAGAATCTGAATATCCCGCAGCAGACTTACATACAGACCGCTAGCATCCCGGCGCGGTAGTGCTGTGGTGTGATCTAGAGATACTAGTATGGTAGTAGGTTGTGCTAGCGGTATGCGAGTAGTGTGAGGCCTGTTTGCAAGATATATGGTGTGCGTGTACTGAAGTAGAGTGTGTGGAACTTTGCCAGTGGTACTAAACAGAATGCTTTTTGTAGCATTTGGAAATGGTAGTGCCCTTGTCGGTGTATAATACCATCTCGACCGCAATATACGTGTTGTTGGCAATTATCATCTTGGTTAATGCTGCAATGCAATGCAGAGTTCAGCACAGTGAAAGGTAGTTGGCACATCTCAGCGCAAATGATCGTATTGTCAGTTATACTACCACCTGCCATGCCTGTCATGCTCTGCAGGCCCTCAATCAGGACAAACCCAAAGAGTCTGTCTAAAGCAATGTGCATCCATACCAATGTCTACACAACCCACTGAAGAGCTCTCCCCACTTCATGCAACCGCAGCCCTTCAACTTGCTCTCCTTCATAATCACCAATATCATGCATTTGCTGGCTCCGGCTCTGTGGTTTGAGTCGCCTCTTCCTCCTTTTCTTCCTGCTCAGAAGACACCAAGTCCCCGTCTGGCAGCAACTCCAGGACAGCGGCGAAAGACATCGGCTCCCCCGGCTTGAACTTCTCGTGCAGCTCCTCCTCAGACTGGTCCAGCTTCGCGTCCTTGCCCACCGTCTTGATGCCGTTCTGCAATATTCAAGTGCACATGCACACGCACATAGTGTCACCACCAAGCAGGAGTGAGAGGGTGCATCACTCTGTGGTTGCCTATTAGCTTGTGCCCTGGTTACCTCTTCAACGTATTCTGCTAGCGTGTTCGAGACCAGCTGAGTTATTGTGAATTTCTCCACATTGTCTTTGCCGAGAAACCGCAGCATGACAGTCTTCGGGACCTGGCCATACAGATACACACACATGGTTGTTGGCGTTGATATTTATGCATCGCTGCAGCGTTGCGCACGCATCAGAAAGTGAGCTGCTGATTTTTTATACGACAACTGTACCTTTGCGTTTTTGCCTGCATTGCATCCAAGCCCAAGACCAACGCGATGTCACCGCACAACATACCAAGAGTGAGAACACAACAGACCTCTGGCATGCAGAGTGCATACACTTGGTTGCAACTGTGATGTGTATTACTCACCGCCCTTTCCTACTCGAAAACCCGGCACCAACGGCGCATTCTTCCCCAATTCAATAAGCACCTGATGGCAGTATCACAGTTGTAAGGCGCACGCGCGCGCCTTTCACCACACCGCCACGCACGCACGGAGAGAGAGAGAGAGGAGGGGGGGGGGGGGGGGGGGGGGGGC
>RHPI01002990.1:533960-544268 GCA_009103225.1 Chlorokybus atmophyticus | reverse complement strand
TATATATAGTATAGTATTTTAAGTTCTCACCTGTGTGGTTTTGACATGACTGCAATGACAGCAATGCCCGATGCCGTGCGCACTGGCTTGGCTTTCAATCGCGGCAGCAGCTGCGGTTTGTACTCTTCCGGCACCGCGGCGATTATCTCGACCAGCTTTGGAGCGCGGGCAAGCGCATACTTCTTGGCTGCTGCTGACTTGACTGCATTGAGATCAACATCGCGGTTGTCCTGATGGCAACAAGCCAGTGCATGATGACGTCTTCATGTTGATAGTCATGTGACACGCACACGCACACAGTAAATCTTTGGGCATACCTTGACCCCAGCAACGAGGGCAGCAACAACCTCGCCAATTGCTGCTACTCTCAACTCTTCCGGCGACGCCATTGTGTGCACTGCCACCATCTTTGCGGTTGTCACACGAAGTCAACAACGTTTCCCACCAAAGCTGCTGAAGATATTTCTACAGAGCAGCAAGTATGTATGGCCTGTGGAAAACAAGTGCAATCAGTTACACCAGGCTGTAACCCTTCCAACACCAGGCCGGTTGCTGTGTGCTTGCATGCACTGCCGTAGGGCGTCTTGTGCACAACATGCATTGCCACTATAGTGTACGCAACTGTAAAAGTAACGCACCGCTAGCGGTACGGGACCGCATAGTCTTTGCTCAACAAAATGTGCGCTGAGTGATGGCAGGACTAGTGAGTAACGCAGCAACATGGTCAGACTTGGGTGAAGCTGGTAGGATTGTGTTACATGAAACGTCAAACGCTGTATATGTCGCAGGCATACGATAACTGTAAGGCGACACGCAGAACTATCGCACTGACAAAGACGCTTCATGCATGTCTTTACACACCAAAGCTGCAACATAAGCATCAAGAAGCTGATGAGCATGAAGCTTTTGGCTCTAGTGTCGCTTGTTTGGTCTACAGTCGTGGACCGTCTATTGTTATCACACAAATGTACTCTCAGGTAATAGGCATGCAACTTACTGTGCTTCCTCACTCGCTCAGAGAGGAAAGCACAGAATTGAGCATCCGCTTTGAGCATGCCCACCTTCTTGCTGCTCAACCCATTCAATCCAGCGGCCGAAGGTTCAATTCAGCTTCCACCACTGCTTGCGGCGCTCAACCGCTGGGGACCATCAACCCAACCTTCTCCCTGTCAGCCAGAGCACAACCTCCTACCTTCTGCTCCGCTTCAACCCTCCTAACTGCTCCTCCTTCTCCTCCTGCGCCGCCGCCTCACCCTGAAGGTGCAAAGGCATACTAGATCGACCGCTGCTGTTGTATTTGCTTGCGGGCGGGGGCGGGGGCGGCGGGGGCGGCGGGGGCGGGACATCAATGACGTGCGTGAGAGAGGGAGAGAGCAAGGTGGACGGCTAGGAGAGCTTTGTGACCTGGCCTGAGCAGACCAGACGCACAGCCACCTTCCTGAGGTGCACTGGCAAGCATTCAGGCCGAGCAACGAGGAGCTCAGGCTTGAGCTCACATGAAGCTGGTTATGCTATGCTTGTTAGCCTGTGCTGCTGCAAACAGCTGATTGGGGGGTTGAGCGTCAGCCTGTAGCTCGCAAGGCTTGTGTGAGGGCTCAGCATGCGTCGAGCAGCATGGCGCTGGCGTTCCACCGTGCCATGCTCGATGAGCTGCTGGAGGAGAACGGCCTGGTTGTCATGGCAGCCGGCATGGGCCTGCACAAGGTGCGTTCAACTGACTTATAGTTTCAAATTTCATGCTAATGTGTCAATGTCGTTAAGGTTCATTGGTTATGCTCTTAGCTTGCTTGCATGCTAGCAGCCAGCCACAATGGCACGCTTAGCACATGCTTTTTGCTTCTCAGACGGAACCAGTCAAGTTGTCATGCAGTTGTGCAATGGCATCAATCTCTGCCCTTTGCTCGCAGCATGTTGACTTGGGATGCGTGTAGTGTGCTGTGAAACGTTGTTATCTCATTTTGCATGACGACATTGGCGCGGTCAACAACATTTCAGGTTGGTAATGGTAGGTGCTAGCGGCATTGGTGCGACTCCATCACTCCAGCAAACAGCAAGGCGTATTGCTGCTGGTGAACATAAGCGAAGCCCAGCGAGTTGCTTTGCGGAGGGTACGCAACACAATGATTGCGCTCGCACCAACGTCATTGTGTCACCAAGCGATTGCATACGTGTGCAACAGAGCTGGACATCAACTGCATGCATGCGTGCAGGAGCTGCAGCATCAAGATGCAGCAGCAGAGCTCCCGCACGACATCAACAATGAGTTCTTGGCTCCAGAGCGCTTGTCAATCTACCAGGCCGGAGGCGTGATCATCATTACGTCCCGCATCCTTGTTGTGGACTTGCTTAACAGCCGCATAGCACCAGAATCCATTGCCGGCATTATTGTGTCCAACGCCCACAGGGTATGCATGTTTGCGAGGCATGCTGGACTATTCAAATTCCACAGCTGCATTGTTGTTGTGTGTTTGCACCAGGTAAATGACACGAGTTCAGAAGCTTTCATACTTCGGCTCTACAAAGCTGGCAAGCCCGAAGGAACTGTGCGTGCTTTGTCGGACTCACCATATGCTTTCAACGCTGGGTTCAACACGGTATGCCAGCTGATCTGCACTGCACGTCTCCTCGGCTTCTGCATGGGTGTCAACTGTCTGCATGTTGGCAGGTTGAGCGCATTCTGCGCAACTTGTTCGTGCGACGTCTATACTTGTGGCCTCGCTTCAAAGTACAGGCAAGTTTTAGGCAAGTCGTGAGGATGTCGCTGCGCTTGCTGAATGTTTGATCTGTGTGTTGGTACATGTGTATTTGATACACCTGGGATAAAACATGCTGTTCTGCAGGTTCAAGATGTATTGGACTTGCGCCCGCCAGAAGTCATTGAAGTGCATCTGCAGCTCACCCCATACATGCAGGTTTGTTCTAGACGAATTATGTGTTTACTGCATCGTCCAGTTGCTGTTGACACTTCGTGAAGGCATTTCTGGCTGTGCAGCGCATTCACGCAGCTTCTCTGGAGGTCCTGGAGACCCTCTTGAAGGAATTGCGCCGGTGCAACGCTGTGGATGTTACGGACTTGACAGTAGAGAACGGCCTGTTCAAGGCGTTTGATGAAACCATACGCCGCCAGTTGGACCCTGTATGGCATACGGTTGGACGCCACACCAGGTTTGTGTCACAATTCGAAAACTATCAATACGCCTCTCCAGCATGCAGTGCGTGTACACGTAGCCAGTGATGGTGCAGGCAATCTGTACTCATGTGGGAGCACTGCCACCAACCAACTTGCACGCAATCAGTTCTACCATCTGTTGACATGCTATGTGTCATACAAACCAACTGGCTGACAATCTGAATTACAGGCAGCTTGTTGCTGACCTTCGCCGTGTACGCGAATTGTCTGATTGCCTGCTCAGGTAGGTGGTTGATGTTCAGTTGAGTATGTGTGCATGATGATTTCATTTGTTATGCGTCGTTTGTTTCTGTTGTCAGGTATGATGCAGTGTCGTTCCTGGCACAGTTGGACCGCTTGCGGGTGTATGAGTCATATGACTCCACGTGGATGAGCAGTCGCGCCGCGCAAGAGATCTTTGAGTACGCACGCCAGCGTGTGTATGTGCTTGTGCGTGCTCAGGACGCGGATGCTGAGCCCAAAACCAAAAAGCGCAAGACCGATAAAGCCTTGGATACAATCAATGGTCTCGGAGATCCTGATGACATACCGCTCACTCTCCCTCCCGAAGGCCAGGCTTTAGAGATGGAGGCGCAGCTTGAAGAGCAGCCCAAGTGGAAGGAAGTAAGGAGCATACTGTTGGAGATCAAAGAAGAGCAGGAGAACTCTGAAGCCGCCGCCGATGGCGCGGTGCTCGTGCTCACGCGCGACGAGTACACGCGCATCCAGCTTGAGCAGTGCATGCAGAAGGGTCCTGCGGGGCTCATGAAGGCCCTCTTCAAGCAGTATGTCAACTATCAGCCCAAGCTGGCAGCCATGCGGCAGCGTAGACGTGTTCGTGCCCCGCGTGGGCGTGGGCGCGGGCGCAGCCGTGGGCGTGCACGCGGAGGACGCGGGTCCTCCTCTCGCGGGTATGGCCGTGGAAGAGGGCAGGGACAGTCTCATGGTCAGAGCAATGACCGTGACGATGGTAAGACCTCAACCTGTGCTGTACTGCTTATCACATACTCTTCCGTGTTGCGTGTTCTATGCATGTGCGTAATGCATGTATGCAGGATTCTTGCAGTAGTCTTGTGAAAGTAGTATTTACTTGTAGTCTGTTTGTCTCAATGTGCTTGCTTATGTGCACAATTGGGCATATTATGAGCAGGATTCGAGTCCCACCCTATTGAACTGGAAAACATGGACGATGAGGAGGAGGACAGTGCGGATGACAAAGATAAAGGGCCTTCCACTTCAAACCAGGAAGATGACTCCTTTGGGGAATTTTTGGAGCAAGTGCATTTTCATGCTATCGAGCGTCACGCATACGACTTGGATGTTGTCCAGCCAGTGTTTGTCGTCCTCTATGACCCTGACGTCGAAGTCATCCGCCAGCTTGAGGTAGGTTATGGTTGTGGTTGTGGTGGTTGTGGATGTCGTTGTCGTTGTTGTCGCCGTTGTCCACACTTCTGATACACAGTTGCATCAGCTTGTGTGCATGTGTCTGTTATGCGTATTAATTTATCTTAGGATGCATGGACATGCAGGTGTTTCATGCTGAGCGAAGAGGTGTCCCATTGCGAATTTATTTCATTGATTATGAGGTATTGCCACCTGTTTCCTGTAACATAAGCTCAATGTTCAGGTGCATGCATGACATTTTTTTGTGTTTTCCGTGCGCTTGTGTTCTTGCGCAGCACTGATGTCCTTTGGTTGCTGTGAAGAACTCGGCAGAGCAATTCAAGTTTCTGCACAGCATCAAGCGCGAGAAGCATGCGTTTGAGAACCTCATAAGGCAGAAAAGCATTATGATGCTGCCCACCACAGAGAAGCTGAGACTACTGTCTGAACCACAATCCATCCACAGCGCGACAGGCATAGTAGCATTGCCGGTATGCCCGCTTTGTTTTGTTTGGTTTTGCTTGCTATAAGTGTTTCTTCTCGCGTGTGTAGTACAACAGCATTCTCTACGTGTATGTGGTCTAATCCTTGTGTTACTTCATGCAGGCTCCATCTTCGTCATCACGCAGAGGTGGAGTGCGCCCAGCAAGCACTCGACAGCCACAGATAGTGGTTGACATGCGCGAGTTTATGAGTAGTTTACCGTCGGTCCTGCATCAACAGGGCCTGCTGGTGGGTCCTTGTGCTGTTACACCAATGCACACACTGATAGGTAGTTAGTTTCTGGTCCTTCGCTCGTTTGAGTATGGGACTGTCCTACATATGCATACCTACAGACTATTGCGCATTGACTGTTTACGTCTTGCGTGTGGCAGGTTGTACCAGTAACGTTAGAAGTAGGCGATTACATTCTTTCACCAGAGATGTGCGTCGAACGCAAGGCGGTGCCTGACCTAATAAGCTCCCTCAAGAGCGGCCGCCTGTACAACCAGGTATGGTACAAGTGCATCAGTCTCTGCACCACTGCTTCAGCATAATCACCTGCTGAGAACTCTCTTATGACAGGCTGAGGCGATGTGTCGCCACTACAACATCCCTGTACTGTTGATAGAGTTTGAGCAGGAGCGCGGGTTCTCACTCGTGTCGCGTGACGAGATACGAGAAGAGATTGATTCCAACTCGGTGCTGTCCAGACTCTCGCTCCTGCTTCTACACTTCCCGCGCCTGCGCCTTGTGTGGTCCCGCAGTCTGCATGCCACCGCAGACATGTTTGTGCTGCTCAAGTCAAATCAGGCATGCTGTGCTACTACTATGTTGTTCTATGTGCATTGAGTGTGACGTGCCATCACAGACAAGCGCAGACTAATTGTGACACACATGATCTTGCTGGCTGCAGGATGAGCCAGATGCAAAAGCTGCTGCTGCTATTGGAGTCCCTAGTGAGACCCTCGGGCCGGAGTTTGATGAGAAAGAGGAGGTTTATAATAATGCAGCTCAGGCAAGACAGCTTGATAATCAAACCATGGCGCTTCTCAATCTCGTGATGAGGCATTGTGAACCAACCTGCTCCTTGTCTGTGCGCAGGAAATGCTGCGTCGCTTGCCTGGGATCACGAATGCAAACTACCACGCTGTGATGAGCAAGTGCCGCAGCATTGCTGACCTGGCGGACATGTCGCTGGAACAGCTGACGGAACTGCTGGCGAGTAGCGTTCAAGCCAGGAAGCTCAAGGAGTTTTTGGACCAGGAATGCACCATGGCAGGCTAAATTGGGGTTCAAGCTGATGATGCAATGTTTGCTGGCCTTGCGACATGGCTTTTACGTGGATGATAAGTATGAGCACGTGAGGGTATGATTGCACATGCGTGCATCTCGCACATGGATGTGTGTACAGAAAGTGCAAGTGATCATGATACATGCGACATGCATGACACATGCAGTGTTCACCAAGCTCATCATCATGCAATGTATTTACCACCGGGGTCTACCTACACTAGTCACACGTGACTGTTGTAATTGCCTTCAACCCCATCAGACATACATGCATGCATTTGCTCATTACCTGCACGCGTGTGCAGTCAGTTAGTCTTGCATTTCTTTTCTGCAGCCAGGAGCATGAGCAGCAGACGGACTTCCACTCTCCCTCTCCAGTTCTCCTTCACCCACAGCCTCCCTCCCGCCATTCCCACGCAGCTGTGCATGTTGTAACCCTGGCTGAGGGCCCCTCAGCCCCGCCCCTCTGCCCCGCCCCTGCGTTGAGTTGCGTCCTGTGTTTTGGTTACCTGCTGTGTTTGTTAGGCATGGACAGAACCCGGACCTCCTTGTGTATTGCGTGTAATCGACATAAGAGTTTTCCCTGCGCCCTGCCCTTGCGCCCTGCCCTGTCGGCATCGGTGCTGTCGTACTAGCAGCTGTTGCATGTGCCGGTTAGGCGCTGCCAGTGGGGTTAGGTGGTGGGGTTGGCCTTTCATCGTCGTAGCATGGGCAAGCTGCACTACCAACAGCCTACTCCCCATGCATGTGTCACGTCCTTCACTTGCGTACAGGCAGGCAATCTGTCGCTGCAGTTTCGTCACCACTGTCATGTACAGCAGCTTCAATGGTGTACAGCACACATACGCGTCACTTCGTCCTAGCCTTTAATGCAACTTCGCCAGCAGCTTCTTCATTCGATCGCTTTGCATGGCCGACAGCAGTTCCGCCATAGCCGTCACGAAGTGGGCCTATACGTACACACGCGGACAAAGCGTGCGTACGGCGAGTCGATGACGCCTAGTTTTGTGGTGGACGGCGTGTTTGAGGTCGGCAGTGGTGCTCTGTGTACAATTGGACTATGCATACTTGAATACGCACACAGACAGCGGTGCCGGAACCGGAAAGCGCAAGTATACTCCACATCTTTTGTACACAGCATGTCACCAGTACAATGAAACACAATACTCAGCATCAACATTTCAAGACCTGTTTTATGGCAGGCAGCAGAAGTAGTCAATCTCATACACAACACTATTCGTTCTCTCTACGCAACTTGGAGCAAATTGCTTGCTGGCACAAGAAGGGTTTCACAAATAGTCCTAGCAGTGATGCTTCTGTTCTGTGCAGTCCCCACCATCTGTTCCACCAACTCGCCGCAATGAAGTTGGACAATAGCGATTGACATGCTGTTTGAGAGACCACCATGTGCTCTCACAAACAACAATCCGGAAAGCAAATAACACCTTACAACACAATCGACGGTTCCCCCCCCCTGCAGCCAGCAAGATCATGTGTGTCACAATTAGTCTGCGCTTGTCTGTGATGGCACGTCACACTCAATGCACATAGAACAACATAGTAGTAGCACAGCATGCCTGATTTGACTTGAGCAGCACAAACATGTCTGCGGTGGCATGCAGACTGCGGGACCACACAAGGCGCAGGCGCGGGAAGTGTAGAAGCAGGAGCGAGNCCCCCCAACACACAATACTACACACTGATATGCTAGCATGCGTAGCTGCCCACCCAGTACACTGTACACACCAACCCAACCGCTTACAGGCTGATGATCAGATCCTAACCATACTCCACGTGCCCGGTGGAGCAGTAGCACTAGAAGCACCTGCAACTGCATCAGCAATGGGAGCCGGCACTGAACTCTGCTCTTTGGAATCACGTAGTAGCCAGTGCGCACGGTGCAACACCACCTTCTTCTCCTCCTGTTGTTCCTCCTCCTCTTCCTCCTCTGCATCACCTTCACTAACGACTTCTCTCACTTCAGCGTTCTTGAAGTACAACCCGTACACGCCCATGCATCTCCGCATGTTGTTGTGTGCGTCACTCTCCCCCGACACAACATGATAGATGCCCCCTCCAATGAGGTTCACGCAGCGCATCCTAGCCTCAACAAAACAACACTCTTGGCGAGCGTGATACACCTCCCCATCGGACACACGCACGGTGAACACCTCAAACTCGCACTCTTGTACAAAAGTTATGCGCGCTGCCTCTGCGGCGGGAGCGTGCACGGCGCCATGTGTGGGCTTCACGTATTGGTTGATGTACTCAAAGTTGGCCCCGCGGGCCCATGTTGGGGTCCAACAGTCCTCGTACGGCTTCGGCACGAACAACAACTGGCCGTCTTTGCGGTGCATCAGACAGAAGGCCAGGAAGAAGCCTTCTGGTAAGGCTTGGGATCGAAAATGTTTCAATGTGTTGATATGGCTGTAACACGCGCCCACATGAAGCTTCAGCCCCTCCTGCCACGCCGGCCACTGGCACCTGCAACAATGATACATTGTGATTGTTGTCATTGTAAAATTTACATTTCACACATGCATACAAGAACTCTGCCCAACAGTAAGCGCAGCACTGCAACGCGCTGACGACACTGCACAACACGTGACATGCTGTCCGCATACGTGCATGCGCACCCACATGCATGCGTCTCCTGCAAGTGGTCACGCGTGTGTATGTGTATGTGAAGCGAGCAAGCATGAGCGACTATGAGTACATGTATGCGAACGTCTCATACGTGTACACACCACATATCATTGAACACAACCAAACTCCGACCTTACATGTTTAGCACATCCAGCATGCGCGCATACTGTCCACTGCTGAACACACCAGCGCATGCATCACACCAATGCTACAACACAGAATTTAACACACACCACACAACCAAACCCCTACCTGTAGTACTCCTCCTCCGCCGCCTGCGTCGCCCGCCTCCACGTCCTGTTCACGCATGCAACGCGCGCGCGGTCACACGGACTTAGCGCAGAGACGATGGCGCGAAGCAGATCGATGCTCTCCAGCACCGCCGATATCGCCGTCATCCTGGGGGGCTGCGGTCTTAATAACTATGGTGATGCTGAGAAGGAGGATGCTGGTAATCCACTTGGCTGGCACATGAAGGGATGTTGCAAGACGAGACCAAGAATGGCAAGCAAGGAAGGTGAGCAATTGTGATAGGATGATGAGGCAGACCAATTGATGTTGAGGTGAATTGATGACGCAGGGGCAAAGTGTACTGGTCTGGTATTGCTGCAGTTGCAGTCGCGATGTGGGGGGCATACAGTAGGTGGACATGTGAGTAGCAACCGTGAGTGCGAGGCCTATAACCGCACCTATGTGATGTACTACTTGGTTGCTTGGTGGTCCTGGATGCTTGGTCCTAGTTCTGCGCCCTTCGAGCACTAGAATGCATTGCTTTGCACTGCAAAATTTTGTGTGTATGCACAGTCCGACAAGCAGCAAGTTTGCATGTTGTACCTACCAGCCTTGTCGATGTGCAGCAGAAGAGGGGGCGTGCGCTAGATCAAGCGTCGACGCAGGCGGAGGGAAGGGCGCCTGGAAGCCGACGGCGACGCCAACGACGCCTACTTCACCAAAATCTTCCTCCGCGTGCTGCGCCTCTGCCTCCTCCTGCGCCTACTTTGCCGCCGCCGCCGCCGCCGCCACCGACGCGCACCGCCACAAGGCACCGTGCCGACGATGGTGTGCGTATGCATGTACGCGTAACGGCTGTTAAACCCCGACCATGCGCGTTGTCCGTTTGCGGCAAGGCCGACGCGCTGCATGATGATGTTTCGCATTGAACGCTGGCGACTGTGCATTAATTGTCGTCATTGTGATGGCGGCAGCGGCGGCGGATGGCGGCGGTGTAGCGACGTGCAGGCAGGTGCTGAAGGAGGCGCCGGAGTGCTTGGGTAGGTGGGTGGGTGATGGTTGTCGTTGCTGTGTGTCTCTTTGTGGCTGTGTAATACCGTCACGGC
>RHPI01002990.1:499638-533789 GCA_009103225.1 Chlorokybus atmophyticus | reverse complement strand
TGCCTTGCCCGTTGAACAACCTGGAAGCCGCCCTCAAAGACTACAAACCCAACGAGAAGCCGTTTGACATCACCAGCGTGTCGGTGGGGGCGGGGGAGGATCCGGCTTAGGCTTTGGCGTCCATCCGGCGCATGCGTTGCGTGTATATGAAGTATGCATGCATGCATGAATGCATTGCGCTTGAATAACACGCACACACGCTCAAAATTCGAAATCTTTTCTGTGACAACTTGTCGTGCATGTGGCAGATGACGCAGCGAGCCGGTTGAACACCGCAGGACTTGCCCTCGACCAGTTTGTTCGAGACCAGAAGCTTTACAACCAGGCGAGGCTTGTGTATGCCCGCGCAAATGCATGCGCTGCATAAGCATGTGCATCGTTCAGTATTTGTCTTGCACGAGTGCTTTGCCGCATTGCAATGTGTTGGAGACCCACAACTTTCTCTCCAACACATTGCGCGCTTGAGAGTGCAACGTTGTCCCACCGCTCAGAGCAACACCGAGTCACACACTCACACGCACCCATGCATGCACGAATGCCTATCAAGAAGCATCTGCAAAGGCCATGAACCACGTAACTCACCACTGGTTAAACCTATCACTTAGTTCAATCACTGTGGTTCGTGACTGACTGTCGCACACAGGCGTTGGAGCCAATCGCAACTGCATTTGCCTGTGCGAAGCACCAACCGTTCATTCCAAAGGGCTTGCGGAAAGAGGGGCGAGAGGGTAGGAGAGAAGAAAAGCAAGCAGCAGGGCAGACGCAAGATGGATGATTGTTGGCAAATTGTTGTACTTCAGCCATGGTCTGCCAGCAGTATATTGAGCGTGGCATGGTGGTCTAAATGTCAACACAATGACCTGCAATTTCCAGAATCTCATTCGCAGTGTCAAGAGTGTGAGCAGTTCGCATACTCTCAGGTGTTGCAAGTTGCTGTATGAACTACACATATGGCAATGTGTGACACTGGACAGCACTGGATGTAAGCGCCACTCGCTCAGCCAGCCTCGTTAATTGTTCAAAAATGCACCAATTTTGTGCAGTGCAAGTTTGAAGGCATGTACCTTGTGTCACTTCCTAACACTGAAAAGACTAACTCTGTGTGCATGCTGCAGTCAAAACCACATACATGACAGCCTCAGGTTTTCACTGTGTATGCCTGCCCACCTCCTGTCCAACGCGCTTACCGCATACAGTATCCATCCGCTTGCACTGAAAATATGATCAACTGGCAACGCGGACACCCTGCATTGCCACCCGCAACACAGTTTGTGCGCCTGCCATGCCTTCTTTGCCAGCTGAACAGCGTGTGCAGGACCCAACCAGATTTTACAAGTTGATGGCCTGTGTTCCACACCTCCACATCATGCGTGCGCGAGCATCCCACGCGATATAATGCTATGCAGCATTACATCACCTCCACTGACGCGCTTATGCAATCAGTACCCCCTGCACATGAAGCATACCACCAACGATTAAACATTGTGTCGAACAATCATTGTGGTGTTCTGCCAAGAGAGTTGGCAAGGCAGTACCTCTCCCGCTGTTCGAGGATGTACCGAAGGCTGGCCTTGAACTGCCTTCGCCTTATGCGCTTGTCCCGCTCTTTTGCCATTATGCGCTTGCGCTCTGACGGCTTTATGTAGTATCGATGCTCCTTGAACTGGTTGATAACGCCCTCCACCTTTGGCAGCGACACAAAACAACACACATCAAGCACACAGACATGTGCAGATTCTTCATCAGATTGAGACTATAGTGGGCACCATCATGGCATGCTGGCTAGTTATTACATGGCACAACAATCGTGTCGGCTCTGGTGAAGTAAAGGCTTACTGCGCAAATTGGACACTTATGCATATACACAGCATACGGTGAAGAATATGGGAGAGGCATGCACGTGAACGCGCCAGTTTTGCACAATAGCAACGTAACAACAATGACTGCTGTTCGAAGAAACAACAACAAATAAATCTGGCACACATTACTACAATCCTCGCATTCCACGATGCAGGTTGCGTACACCAGCAGCAAACATGTACAGAGCGAAACAATGCGATGTATTGGGGTTGTATTTACTTAGTGTTGGCAGGACCTTTCGCCTACCTTAAGCAGCCTTTTCAGCCTCTTGGCAGCGCCCTCGAAGTTGTCATTCCTAACCTCCACGACCAGGCCGCTCATGCCGCGCTGTTGCTGAGACGCTGCGGCGGAGGCGGCGGCAGAAGACCAGGTGGAGGAAGAGGTGGAACAACAGCTTATGCTGCTTACCAAACCCTCATGCGCTGCAGACCCAAACCCAGAATGCACCCCTGCAGACCGCGCCGCAGAGAACAGCCGGCTGGACAAAGCCCTCCATACAGCACTCATTGTGCTTATGCCGATAAGGCGTCTCTCGGGCCCCACACCACCACCACGGCCGCCGCCGCCCCGGCCACCGCCACCGCCACGGCCAGCAACACCACAGAGTAACTCGCGCATGTGTGCCGCGTTGCGTAATTGAGGTCCTGGTTACGTCAACAGGACACGCCCTACGTATAATCATGTTCCTGATAAGCATATGCAATGGCTTCTACGTGAGCACGCCATCTGCTGGAATTACGGCAATTAGTAAACCCATGCAAGCCTAGTCGATGCATTGTAATGCATGCAAACTACCAGCTTTGAGACCATTGTGACCAAACCCTAATGCGAGAGCGCTGGGCAGGAGGGGTGGAGGTGTTGGCGGTGGTGGAGGTGGCGTGGACGGGGTCCTTGAGTCGGTTGACAATGCGGGCGTAGTGGGCGCACCAGGCGCCCTCCTTTTCCACCGACAGAGGGGGGTGTTTACACTTCCCCTAAGCCTGGTTGGGCTCCACCCCTTCCCAACAACCATTACAACAACCACGTGCTGGCGCACCACGGCAACTCCATCGCTCTGGCAGCCATGGCGAGCACACCCCGACAGGATTTGAAGCAGAAAGACGAGGATCGGGAGGATGAAAGTGCGTGCTTTGATCATGCCTGTTTGTCCGATTTGCTTGGTCCATCAGCCATCACTGTCACATGTGCTATCCACCCCAACTTTTGCATTACGCTGGCTGTCGTTTACTAGATTCTCATGCGTCGCTGAGGTGATGCCATTGGTTTGTGCTGTTTTGATCGTGGCCTGACAGGACAAGGTTGTGCTAATATGCAGCTGGCGCTGTCCTGAGCTTGCAAGTTAATGTTACATAAGTGCATGCTGCATTGTGTAGAGTTTGTGACTCGTTGTTATCTGATATGCAGTGTGTGCTGTCTTGTGTTGTTTTGCTGCCGATGCATTTCGTTTTGTTGTGTTGCGTGACGAGACCCTTAACGGGGTGGCATGAGTTTTGCACTGCATGTTAGGGTTGTGTCGTTTTCAGCACTTGTATACCGTCTTGATGATTGTAGCAACCAGTGCGTGTATACGCGGTCTCCATCATGCTTGAACTAAGCCTGTGTTGTTGCGGCAGCTGAATACTCACCTTTCTGGGGTATCGAGAAAGGTGCCGTGCTGCAGGAGTCCCGCATTTTTCACGATCCTCAGCTGGACGCTCGCCGTTGTGCACAGGTATGCATACCACACTTGGACATATGCATCATGCCTTGGTGATCAGATGCGCTTACAATGCATTGGAATGGCAGGTCATCACAAAGTTGCTCTACCTTCTCAACCAAGGGGACACATTCACAAAGGTAACTTAATGAACAATGCGTGCAACTCGACGGTATGAGTGATATCTGAGCTCCATAGCTGCAATGCATGTTGTCTGGTTGTTTGCTGGCTATGGTACAAGTCGCTGAGCAGACTGTGATGCTGAGCAGACTGAGGCTACAGAGGTGTTCTTCGCTGTGACCAAATTATTTCAATCCAAAGATGTCTCGTTGCGGCGCATGATGTACCTGATGATCAAGGAGATATCCCCATCGTCAGATGAGGTACGCTGCAGTTGCCAAGTGTGCTTATAGACGGTGTGTGCGGAGTGTCCACACAGAAGCAGTAACACTAGACTTGATACATGCGCAGGTCATCATCGTCACCAGTTCGCTCATGAAGGACATGAACAGCAAGAATGATCTTTACCGTGCCAACGCTATCCGAGTGCTGTGCCAAATTACAGATGGAGGTTTGCTTGCCCAAATAGAGCGGTATCTGAAGCAGGCGCTGGTTGATAAGAACGCAGCTGTTGCCAGTGCTGCCCTTGTCAGTGGCATCCATCTCTTGCAGGTATTGTATTTTTGATTTGTAAGACTTGCAGGTCAAAGCCCAGTCCAGCCACAGACCTGTGCTTCTCTGCTTGCAGAACAATCCCGAAATCGTGCGGAGATGGAGCAATGAAGTGCAAGAGGCTGTGCACTCCAAGTCTGCTATGGTTCAGTTTCATGCGCTGGCGCTGCTTCATCAGGTGTGCTGTAGCTGGCATTAGCGGGTATGCGACTGGCTGCTGACAGCGCTGCAGCCCTGTATATGACTTCCGCCCTAACATATCTACGACTGCACAGATCCGCCAACATGATAGGCTTGCAGTAAGCAAGTTGGTCACAAGCTTGACGCGAGGAGCGGTGCGATCCCCCATGGCACAGTGTCTGCTTATCAGATACACTAGCCAGGTAAGGCACATTGCAACCACATTCGCAAGGCATTGGAAAGCTTGACCAAGACTGACTGATGGCTGCTCTTGGTGGCACCCACAGGTTATTGAAGAAAGTCAAGCACCTGCAACAGGGGACCGTCCTTTCTATGACTTTCTGGAGGGCTGCTTGCGTCACAAGAGTGAGATGGTGATATTTGAGGCCGCTCGCGCTATCACAGATTTGCCGGATGTCACGCAGCGGGAGCTGTCCCCTGCAATCACAGTGCTGCAGTTGTTCCTAAGCTCCTCAAAGCCAGTGCTGCGGTTTGCAGCAGTGCGAACGCTCAACAAGGTATCAATTTTTCAGGACACAACACACAGTATTTGTAATGGTGTGTTGTGGAGCAGGGCGATGCAGGATGGCTGACTTCTGCTGCAGGTGGCCATGACGCACCCGGCAGCAGTGACAAATTGCAACATTGACATGGAGACACTCATTTCCGACCAGAACCGTAGCATTGCCACTCTGGCCATCACCACTCTGCTGAAGACAGGCAACGAGTCAGGAGTGGACCGCCTCATGAAGCAGATCAGCAACTTCATGAGCGACATTGCTGACGAGTTCAAGATTGTGGTCGTGGAGGCGATACGCGCCATGTGCTTGAAGTTCCCTCAGAAGTATCGCACAATGTACGTAAGGCGTAGCAGATTTGTGTGTGTTTCGCATTTAGTTTGGCACTGTGGTCGTTATCGTCCACCTAACGGTGCTTAGTCATTGTTGAAGTTAGACTGTTGGTGTTTTGCAATGCAGTATGAGTCGCGCTGCTGCAACATGGTTATGCGCTGACTAATAGTGTGTGGTACAGGATGAACTTCTTGAGTAACATCCTGCGGGAAGAAGGCGGGTTTGAGTACAAGAAGGCGATTGTGGATTCTATCCTCATCTTGATTCGAGAGATCCCTGAAGCAAAAGAAAGTGGCCTGTCGCACCTTTGCGAGTTCATTGAGGACTGCGAGTTCACATACCTGTCTACTCAGGTACCGTCACGCCCCATTCACTGCAATATGCGCGTTCAGCACCAGTCCTTGCACTACCTCCAACACTAACCTTGTGACGCTGTCTCTTGCGTCTTGCTGCAGATACTGCATCTACTTGGAGATCAAGGCCCAAAAACTGTGGACCCCAGCAAGTACATTCGCTACATCTACAACAGGGTTGTGTTGGAGAATGCAACTGTGCGCGCTGCTGCCGTGAGCTCGCTGGCGCGCTTTGGGGCACTTGTCGACAGCCTCAAGCCCCGCGTCATACTTCTCCTGAAGCGTTGCCTGTTTGACAATGATGATGAAGTGCGTGATAGAGCCACTATTTTCTTGGACATGCTGCAGGACGGCATCACCGTGGCTGCGCGTGATATCAAGTCCGTGATATTGGACCCCTTGCCTTGCCCGTTGAACAACCTGGAAGCCGCCCTCAAAGACTACAAACCCAACGAGAAGCCGTTTGACATCACCAGCGTGTCGGTTGTGTCGACGGAGAAGCGGGAGCCCGTGCGCGACAAGCGCGCAGAGAAGTCAGCTGCGGCCAGAGCCGCAGCTGCACCCGCAGCAGCAACAACAGACCAGTCTGCGGCGAAGCTTAAGGAGATTCCGCAGTTTGCTAACTTGGGCGCGCTGTTCAAGTCCTCCCCATCGGTGCCATTGACAGAGGCAGAGACCGAGTACAACGTCAGCTGCATCAAGCATGTCTTCCCGTCCCACATCGTGTTCCAGTTCAACTGCACCAACACCATCCAGGAGCAGGTGCTGGAGAAGGTCCAGGTCATCATGGACCTGGCCGAGGCAGAGGAGTTCGAAGAGGAGTCGTCCGTTCCGCTGGCCAGAATGCCCTATGGAGAGCCCGGCCAGATATACGTGTGCCTGAAACGGCCCGCTGGCAGCTGTTCCGTTGGCAAGTTCATCAACGTGTTGAAGTTCAAGATCAAAGAGGTCGACCCCTCCACAGGTGATGTGGAGGAGGACGGCTATGAGGACGAGTACCAGCTGGAGGATCTGGAAGTCTCCACGACAGATTACATCAGAAAAGTGCCAGTGCCAAACTTCCGCGTTGCGTGGGAGGCTCTGCCGGAGGAGAATGAGAAGGTTGACGAGTACGGCATCGGCCCGCGGGAGGCATTGCAAGAAGCCGTGGAGGCCGTGATGGCCATCCTCGGCATGCAGCCTGTGGAGAGCACCGAAGTTGTCCCTGCCAATGCACGCTCCCACACCACATTGCTTGCGGGAGTTTTTGTCGGCAACGTTCAGGTAACGTTGTCACTTGCTGGCAGGCAGTGTGTCATGTTCTAACTCGACTTCAAGTTTGATGATGTTGTTTAGTGTTGCAGCCTGTGCCTTGCGCTTGCTGCTGCGTCCCGTATTGGAAGCTCTTTGCTGACCTTGTGGTGTTGCAGGTGCTCGTCCGGCTGCAGTTTGGCATGGATGCATCAAAGAATGTAGCCATGAAGCTGTCAGCCAGAGCGGAAGACCCAGCAGTTTGCGACATTGTGCATGACATTATTGCGAATGCATGATTGCTGCTGGCCAGTTGGATGCTGTAGGCTATTGCTTTTGTATGTAATGATTTGAAGCTGACCTGGTCTGCCTGTGTCCGCCACTCACCACCAACACACAACACTTATAATGATTGAGCTCGCAAGCAGGAGTGTGAATTGGGCGGATGTGCATCGTGTACTTGTGGCTGATGCTTTTCTGTTTTATATTGGTACATGTGTATGTCTGTAGGTTGTATCGTTTTCTAGTTTGTTGTTTGCTTGGGTTACAGATTGGCTTACAGGGCTAGATTCAACATCTCGCTGCATCACCTTCAATTAACGTCAGGACAAGGAACTACGTATGGCGCTTACACTGACCGCATCTACGGCTGAGTTTGTTGTCTAGCTAGCGCTGCTCTGGGCCCCCTTGATTTGTCTGCCTTGCTTGCGTCCCGTTGTTTATGATTGCTTGTGTTGGATTGTATTGACTGCTTTGTTTATGCGCGGACACCTTTGCACTCTTCAGCTTTGTCTATGCACTTGCTTTCTTCTGTGACCGGCAGGTTTCCTTTGTGCTGCTTCAGAATAGTGGGCGAGGCTCGGCAAATCACTGGCACTTGGCACGTGGTTAAGGAGCATTCGGATCCAATGGCGGCGCGGGGGCTGGTTGTCAAGTCCGCATCAGCACTGTCCAGCTCATGGTCGAGGGCCCAACTCTCCCTCCTCTACTCTCCTGTGCTCTGCCGCAGGTACCAGCCCGTGCTCCGCTCTCCTGCTGCTGCCTTCATCTCATGCCGCACATTCAACCCAGCCCCCTAGCTTTGTATAGCTAAGTTGCCGGTTGCTGCTTGTGTTTGCGGCCTGTAATGCACTGTGTTTGCTTGTCTACTTGTACTACTAGTCTCGTTCTGGCCCCTTACATATAAACTACCCTATGTGTGCATATCATCAAATTGTTGTCAATCCACATGACCGTAGTCACCCGACGTCTTTAGCTGTTAGCCGCAACAGTGAGTCAGCAAATCCTTATCATGAAGAATCAGGTGGAACATGCACACCCGCGACTATATGGAAGTTGCTTCGGCATCATGTATGTGTAGTACAGGATGTCCAGTAGTTCCAATGCATAGCATGCAACCGCACTCGAGCTCACAGTATATCACAATGATACATTATATAACAGTACAGCCGTCTCATGTGGATCCCAAAGTGCAGTTGATCTACGCATCAATTGCAATAGACTCCCTTGCGGGCCTTCCTTTCAACCTTTTGCGGTCAACAGCACTACCATCTAGTGTATCGTCAGTGAGGGCATCCAATACAGCATCCACAGCGGCCTGGACGCTGCCGATCAGACACATGTCTTGGAACCGAGTGGCCAAACTCTGGAAAGGCACGGCCGCATCTGGATATGCAATCAGAAGTCAGCAATATGCGGCTTTGTGAAAGTGATGGTAGTAACTGTGGAATGGTGCACTTACCTTGAGGGTATTGGCCTGGAAGGAGCTCAACCCTCTGCTTAACAAATCCCTCGGCTGAGCAATCCAGTGCCCAAGACAAGCAGAGAGCCACCCTGTGAAGTGAATGATGGTGACATGGTTCGCACGCACGCACGCGCGCTCAATGCGTTGGTGCAGCTATATGTGGATTGAATACCCAACTCAGCAACAAGCAAGTACAAAAAGCTGTGCACAGACGGCTGAGGTGATGAAATGAAACGGCATGAGCCAGGGCACGTGAACATGAACAAAAGTCGATGGCTTCACTGTTGGGTTGCAAGTTGAGAAGCAGAACATCAACTCCAGCTGCGCCACAACATACCCAGTATCCGCATTCTCCATTTCCAGCACAGTGGTGCGCGCGATGCCAGTGGAGGTGCTAGGCCTGAAGTCCCAGCTGCTCCATGACGTGAGAAGATGCCTGTGACAAGCCACTTTTGAGTTGGCTCAATTGTATGAAGGAGACTTCGCGCAACTGCTACCTGAATGTGTGGGACCTCAACCATACGAAGCGCGTGTACGACGCAAACCCGCGGAAGAAAGCTCGAAGAGACCGGTTGCTCCTTACACTGCAATCACCATAATACATGCATAGGTTCGTGTACATGTGCAATGGCGCATCAAGTGGTAAGCCTCATCATACAGGTAGACACATATTGACACAACCTACGTGTACGAGCACTCTAAGAGATGGACACCCACACGCGCATGCACGCGCCCACACAGGCGCATATAACGCGCTTGTGTGTACGTGTGCGTCATTCACAAATCACTTTCATATGCCGACATGCATGCACCCATGCATACTTGCCTTGATACATGCATGTACTTGACGCTGTCGTGTCCTGCACGTGATCATACCCTTCAAGTAGAGGCCTTAGTTCCTCCTGCACGCGTGGAGGCGCAGTCACATCCACCTCGAGCTTCACCACACTCGCGCGGCTGTCAGCAATTGCCCCGGCAGCGGACTCGCCCTCGGCTGAACCCTCTGAATGCTCAACGGTTATGCACAGGCGAAAAGGCAGCCCACACGAGCGGCCGCACACTTCTGTCTGCTGCAGTGATGAAGCGTCTTCTCTGTCGTGGTTGGATGGCGGTAACGGCCAGCTTCGTGCGAGCGTTATCTCCAATCGCGTGAAAGCTGCCTGTGCTAAAATCTGCACAGAGAATGCAGCCAGGATTCATGTTGTTGTGTTGGAACTTATGCGACTTTCGCCGTCAACGCATGATGCGCGTTTACACGCACGAGTGACAGATAATTCAAGCTTGTTGCACAGACATAACCTCATGCATGCATACATACATGCGATTGACTTGTGCCCGTGTACTGGCTTTGAACAACCTTCACACTAGCTGGCACATGCACATGCGCAGCATGTGTTAGCTTGTGCAAGCTTGTTGAACATGCTTGGAGGCCCTTACCTTGCGGCGAAACAGCTTTTCAGCATCCGACTGCGGTTGCTGACTCTGCGCATCCCGCTGAGTGTCCTCCTCAAACGTCCTATCACTCATGACAAGCAGCTGCCCATCCCTGGCCATCGCATTGCAAAGCAAGCAACATCAAGTTAGACTACACTGCAATGCCCTACACAGCCACAGTGTTTTTGAAGCAGTTGACTATTACTTGACACACCTGTTCAAATAGTAATGCCATGCATGGCTTTGCAGCAATGCAAAGTATGCTTTATGTGTACGTGACCGACGCTTGCTAATCAACAATGACTAACACCCACATTGCCTCGAGCGAAGGCTTTGCGGGCTGCTCTGCTTGAGCTTCGGCCAGCCTTGCGCGCATCTCATCAACCTCAGCACGCAGCAGTGCAATCTCCCGCCTCCTCTGCAAAGCACCAGACCAACAATTGCCAGCAGTCTGTGAGTCAGTCTGCCTATTTCAATGAGCAGTGGTCAGGCATACAGCCTGTGGCCAGCTAGCTTGTGCATTGTTTTCAGATTGCTGCTGAAAGCAGCGCACAGTACATCTTGCAGGGAGCAACGGCAACTAAGAGCGTGCTTTGCGTGTATGTGCATGAGAGTGTGCGCACCACATCGCTGGCGTCCATGACCTCTCCAGCAGCTTGTTTACGTCACGGTTGTCAAGCATGTTACGGAGCACAGCTAAATGGCATTTCAGCTCAGCTTCAATTAGCAAGCGTCAATAACAACAACACCAGAGGCAAGCACACACTTGCACAAGTTAGGGTTCGCTTGAGCACTCGTGTCAGTGCTGAGCACCGCCACTCTGAGCCATGGCCAGGCGGCAGCGGCGGACGTGCGGGCACAGGTGGAGCAGCAGCAGTAGTAGTTAGGCTTGCAGGAGGGAGGGTTTGGCCTTCCTGCTCTGCCTCTGTGGCTTTGACGCTGCGCCTGCGATGGCGCGGGCGCCGGCTGTGGACGGCGCCCTCAATGGCCAGGCGAGTTGAAACTGCTTGTTGGGTCAACGCTTGGACCATGATGGGCGTGTTTAGGGTGTTCAAATATTGTACTGATCTCGACCACCGCAAGGCTGTATGCTCGAACATGCTTCGTGCACGTCCAGCAGTCAGCTGCTTCGTGTGCCGTGGTTTGTAGAGTGTGACAGGCACAAACAACTACCATCATTGAATGCAAGCTGGCTTAATCAGGTTGCATTCGTGGCACTGGTGAGCTTACACGAACAACAACTGAAGCTGCTCTTAAGTCAAGAAGTGCACCAACACCGAAAGCAAGTACTGAGTCAATTCATGATAACAGTCAGAAAAGGTGGTGCAGCAGGGTTGATCACATCAAAGTCAGCAGCGAGTATAAACAATCATATGCACGGTTATCCTCATTGTGCTTCCAAGGAGTTGCAAGGTTTGATAATTCATTATATTCAATCGTATGCGTGATAATCTTAACTGAGCGATTTCCTGCAGTTTTGGAATGACGGCATAGCAAGTGCAAGCAGCCTGGATGGGGAGGTTTTGCGCATGCCGGGCGACAACAGCGCAAGCAGACTGCGCACGTTGCAGGTGAGTACTCAGTAGTACCTGTGTCATCATGCATATCATGAATGATGTATGACATGCTGCTTGTGACATCACCTGGCGGCATAGCGAGCCAACCACAGCGCATGAAATGCTTTCGAGTTGTGGTGCACAGTCTTTGTAAGCTACATAGTAGTTGGCTTGTTACTAGCAGTGTCATAACTGCTGAATAATTTCGCAAAAGCACTGTAGCAAGTACATGCATATGTGCATTAGTCTGAAACTTTATGATCCTATTAAGCAAGGCTGTTGCAGGGCCCGCGACTAGTTCGATCACAACAGTTGATTTTGATGCAGCATCGCTATCCGCTGTTGCCTGTTGTGCCTGCTGTTGATGGCATTAGGGGAGTCGTTGTGGACCGTGCGCTTGCTGCTATTGGCGGATCGGCTTGGTGCGTTCATGTGGGACACAAGTGTCATGCAGATATACTGCTGCTGTGCGTGCTGGTTGGCTACAGCCTGCTGTATGTTGCGTGGAACAGTCTTGTTGCAAATCACAGGTGGTTTACAGTTCTCGGCCGCATGTGCCTGCAGCAAGCCTGGAGACGAAGGTTTCAACCCAATTGGGACACAGGACCATCAACATGGCAGGTCAGCCCCCTTAGACACATATGCAACGCCTTCCTACGTTGCATCCCATATGTCCACAAGCATGATCCATAATGCCAGTACTTACAACAACTGTTGCGCTTGCAGGTTTTGAGTGATCCCTCCTTGTACAGCTTATCAACAAGGGGCCGGCTTGCCCTCGGCCAATGGACAACAGCCAGTGGGAGCGCGGAGCTGCCGTCTCTCGGCGGACTCTCCACGCCTTCCAATGCATCCCACCTCGGACGGTTGATGTCTGCCGTGCGCGCAAAGATACGGTTACGACGCGAGGTATACATTGATACAGTTGCAAAGGTCTCTCCTAAGCAAAAGCAGTGTCCGTTCTCACATAAGCTCATGTCCCATGCATGCAGCGGCAAGCATGTTGTAGTGTTGGACGCGAGTCACCTTTGCACAACATTCATGTACACCACCGTGAGGGATCTATATGCGCAAGCATTGCACACTGTCTCACACAATGTGTTCCTTTGAACAGTTGCCAAAGCACGCGGTGGTGCTGGACGCAGTCTGGAACAGTCGCTTCATGGACGCGAGTGGTTGTTACCAAGATGTGCCGCGGCTTCTTGCCGGCAGCATCGCGTCGCAGCGCAACGCATGGGGCATCCGTTACAAGGCCGGCGTGTACCACTTGCAACCGGCCTCCGACGGGTACGAAAGCAGCCTCAACTTGCCGGAGGGCGTGCTGGCGCCGCCTCGCCGATCACACGCACACGTACACAACCAATGCACGCCACAGCAACATCTGCAGTTGCAACCCACTTCTCCCACGCACGCTCAAGCCGCAGTCACCATCGAGCGCAAGGGCGCTTTCAACCTCCGGCGCTGGCGCAAGAAAACAGAGCCACCTTACAGCTTACTCGTCACACCTCCAGGCATAAGCTATGGCGCCGTTGTTGGCGCGTTGGCTCGAAGCCCAATTAACCTCAGCAAATCCAACATGCGCAGTCACTTTGAGCCTCCCGGTAAAAGCAGGTTGCTTTCATCGACTAACGATGGGTATCCGGAGCTCTCAACAGGAGTCTTTGCATCGGTCGGGTTTGGCGCTCAGCTCGGACACTTCTCAAGGCCGATTTTGGACTTCACAGCGGTGTCGGTCAGAGTAGACGCGTGTTCTTCAATAGCAGCGGTGTCGGATGCAATTGACTCGATGCGAACAGGCCGGAGTTTTGCCAATGGTTTGGCTGCTTCGGCTGATGCGGACAGCATTACCACGCTGTGGAGCGGGACCACGCGGCGACGCACGCTCACAGCAAGCGTGCAGCAGCAGCTGTTCGGTCCCGTGCGCGCACAGGTGGAAGCGCAGTTCGACTTGGACAACAAGACCCACGCCGCTGATGACAGCAACATTGTGGGTCAGCCACGCCTCGTTGAGCTCGGCTACAGTGTAGAAAGCATTGTGCCTGGCAGCAAAGGCGCCATGCGCGTCGTGGCGTGGTACTCGCCTCTCAGGAGAGAAGGCATGATTGAGCTGCGCTTGTTAGAACTGTAAGTGTAGACTGGACATTAGTTGTTGCTTGGTTGATGCATATTGGAGTTGGGAACTAGAGACAGAGCGCGCGCGAGGGAAAGGGATTAGTTGCTTGCACTGAAGCGGGGAAATGTGTATCGGCAGCCGGTAGTTTCCTGTTTGTTCATGGCCTTGTTTCATACAGAGAATGGAATGCAATTCTGCACAGCATGAGATGAGTTTTGGTTTATACACAGCGATCATGGAGACGACTTGTCGTACATGTCTCTTTGCCCAGTGAAGCACTGCTCGAGGATCTGACCAGTTTCGATTGTGTCATGAAGATGACTTGTTGTACATGTCTGTTTGCCCAGTGAAGCACTGTTCGCGGACTTACCACCAGCACAGTGCTGTGGCCTGCTAGTGGCGCTCAATGTGGTCGTTTGACTGAGAGTGCGCACCCATGACACACTGCACAGCAACAGCAGCAGCAGCAGCAGAGCACAGTGATGACCTCTGATGTAGCCACGAGGAATGACTTTCATGAACCTACACCTACTGTAGACTTGAATCCTATGAACCAGCCTTGCGCAAGTGGACCACAACCTGGTACACCTCTCGTCTTCTCAGGTCAGCGAGATCATTGATTTGAGATCAAGCCATCAGTTAGCCCAGATAGCTGCTGGCAGTGGCAGCCGGGTTGCGGCGGCGGCGGCGGCGGCACATTGGCGCAGGGGCGAGACATAGCGAGTTAGGCCAACAGGGGGAAGGGGGAGACCGTTGAGCCTGCGGCGCATGGCGGCGGCGCTGCGGTCAGCGCTGAGAGGCGCCGCCGCCGCTGCCTCACAGCAGCTTCTCAGTAGCCGGCTGCAGCAAGGCTGGAGCGCTTTTGCCACGCAGGCTGCAGCTAAAGAAGGTGAGAACAGGCGTTTTTGCTAGGGTTGAGGGCTTTGGAGACAGTTTGGCTTGTTCGCCTGTTTTGGCATTAATGATATGCTTGCGTGCTTGCTTAGTCTGTCTTTATGCTGCACGATTGCTGTTTGATCTTTAAATTTGCCGCAGGTGTGCCGACGGTGAAGGCGCAGCTGCGTGCTCTGTACCGCCGCGTGCATCCTGACCTGTTTCAGGGGCGCGACGAGCAGCAGCGGGTCAACACGCACTCCTTCAAGCTGCTGCAGCAGTACCTCGATGGCGAGGCAAGTCTAACTTCCTTTAAACTCACATACAAATGCACGAAAAGGCTATGCACACATGCACACGCATGCCAAGCACATCTGCAACGCACACATGTGTGTCACTTGCGCACACGCATGCATGCTAAGCACACATGCAATTGCAGTTACACGCACACATGTGCATGCAAACCTTGCCCACAACTGCATATATGCTGAAGCACCTCTTCCACTTCCAACTCAACAGGTCAACGGGCAGGCGACCCACCTGACATTCTACGTGCGACACCTGGCAGAGACCCAACATGACAACAACAACGACAACAACAACGAAGCCAAGCCCGTGTCGGTGTCTCTGCCGCCCGTGTCGAGATCGACGGGCTTCAGGCATGCCGCCCTCGCGAGGCTGTTCGCGGCGTGCGGGCTCGGGGAGGCCGTGGCCGTGGAGGACAACGAGGAACCGAGGTTGGTGTGGATGTGGGTGTGGATGTTGTGTAGTACCTGTGTGGGTTGTGTTGTTAAGGACACTTGAGTGCAAGTGTTGTTTGCAAGCCATTGCTCCAGTAGTGCACTGCGTGTTGTATGCTGTAACCTGTGCAATGTGGTGATCAGTGATAATGCGTGTCAATTCGCAAATATTACAACATTACCTTTGCGCTTCCTCAAGCCTTGCCATATATCGTGCTCACTACAATTCACATTCAAGTACAGTGCCGTGTACACGTGATTGCTACCAACCACTTGTGAACTAGTATCTCACAAGATGTGGATATCAGCATTTGCTGTTACACATATCACCATATTCCTCTTGCTGCAGTACCAGCGATCGAACAAGATGGTCGCCGTACTCCACGTACTCGACAGGGCTTGAGACCCTTGCTGATTATCTCCGGCAAGCGTCCGAGCACACGCGACAGGCGGAGACGGCCTCGTTTTCAATACAGCGCCAGGTAAAAAGGGTGTGAGTGTTATCAATATCATCAGCTTCGTTATTGCCAGAATTAATGATCACCATGACATTTCGTGCGCTGAGTCTGGCCTTTATGTTGTATGCTTGCTCTGCAGATCAGCGTGATGCAAGCGGCCTTGTATGCTGGCCAGGGGTTATCGGTCTCGTTCAATGCAACGGTAGGTACGCTACTCACTTCGCATTGTGTGTGTGTGTTATGCCATGGACATAGGTCATGATCAGAGTGTACGAGTATCAACTACGCGTGCATACAGGGCGGTGATTGGACTCCTGAGAAGCAGCGTGAAGTGCTCCAGCGACTCAGCAGAGCGTTGGACATGATGAATTCACAACAGTCGCTGCGAGGCATTATTCTGATACTTGGCAACAGGCATGGCAGCCAGCAGCTGTGTGTATGTGTATGTGTGTGCGCGCGCATAAATAGGCGTGCGAGTGCGCGCGTGTGTATAAGCAAGTGCTTTCGTGTAGTTGCCTATGGCACAACCAACCCTGTGTGCTTACAGGTATGGCATTGATTGGACGGGAGCGGTTTGGCTGAATACTGATGACTCTGCAAAGGTACTGTGCCGCTGCACGAACACTGAAGTCCTGCCACTTGGTATTGATGTTGAAGTAAGTAATGCCAAACAACTCTTGCACTATCTTGGGCAGGTTTGGTCGGCTCGGCTTGCAGCCGTCAACGTCGCGGTCGTGACAGACGTTAAGCTCAAGCTGCAACATCGACGCCATTTAGAGGAACAGGTAACAGGTCACAAAGGGGTTGAGAATTGTGACACGCGAAGTTTACAGTAAGCAGCACATCGGTAGCTTGGTGGTCATGACAGAAAGGGCTATGTGCGTGTGTGAATAGGTGGCTCGTCACCTGCAAGTTGGGATGGTTTTCACCGATCCTGAATCAGGCTCGAGTGCAGAGTATTCATCATTCCTGCAGGTGGGTACACGTGTACATGTGTTCACATTGACAAAACCCTGCGTCATCAACGTCATGGGAAAAATCGCACTGTGCAAGACTCTGCGCGCGCGCGCGTTCTTTAGTGCGTGCGCGTATTTGTATCATATTGCCTCTGCAGACTTGCAAGAGTTACACACAACATTTGTACAACCGGTGAGAGTTGCCACCCGCAGAGTTTGAATGAGAAAGCGTTATCCAGTGGGCCCGTGCGCAGCGGACTGTTTGAGGAGTTGCCATTGCAAGTTGTGCCGAGGGATACACCGCTTCCAACAGGCAAGTCTTGCTTGTTTTGTGCATGTGATACAGCATTTCGTGTATACAAGCGCATTGCGGGTGTATGATCATGAAGAGCAAGTACACACATGGCAATGCACTTTAACAGGCGCAACGCTCCTCGAGTGGGATGGCGTGCACGGTTTTGGCATCAACCCCACGTTTGGAGTGTTGCTGGTACCAATTGATGCAACACCTGATCAGGTAAAGATGTTAGCGTTGGTCATGATGGCTGTCGAGCGCTAAACTTGTTGTTGTTGTCATTGTGTTGCAGGTGTATGAGGCTGTGGAGCGCTTTGCCAGTCACGTCGTGGCCGCAAGGATGCGCCACAGCAAAGCGCAGAAGCAAAGGGAGAGCCTGTTGAGACATGTCCAAACAAAACTTAGACTGCGGCACATGGCAGTCGCGCCTGATGTCACCACCGCTCAACTAGAGGTGTGGCATTTTGTTGCTGTTGTTGCGAGCTGCATCTGGTTTTGAGAGTTGAAGTTTACTGATGCACACGTGACTCTACGAGTGGGTTGCTAACTGCACCCGTGTGCGCGTGCGTGCATCAACAGAGTGCGTGCGGGCGGTTGTTGAGGCATGCGCGCTCGCTGATGCCGCTGTGCGAAGGATTGCCCATCAGGATATCCTTGAAGAATAATTTACGCGTTCACGACAGTGGGTTTGTTGATTTGCGGTGGGACTTCCAAGTGTGACCATAGCAAAAGACATTGACAATTCCTTTCAAGTCTAATCATCCTGTCTACTGTGTACTGCCTTTGGCATCCATTGCATAATATTACAGAAAACCTATGCATAAGGTTGCCTGGTGATATGCTTCTATTATTACCTTTATTTCATATAGTTTGAATACAAGATAGCCAGCAATGCAGTGCACACTGCACACCATGCCAAACTACATCGGCATCCCCTACCACAGAGCCCCACTCCCTCAGTCCAACATGCCGAGCAGCGTGAAGCTGGGCGTAGAGTCGCAGTACATACGCTTCACGCGCAGATGTACATATCGCAAACACTGCCTCCAAGCCATGACACAACTGCTGCGAGCAAAGCAAGCCGACGGCCATCCCATGACGCGCATGCTGGCCACAATAAGACAACACATGAGGCGGAGTGCCAACTACACTTACCGCACACCCCCAGCGCTACTGTACAGAATGCTGTGTCAGTCGCTACAGCACCACCGCACAGCAACAGCAACAGCTGGACGTGCACGGGGGGGCAGATTGTGTGGTAGCACAGTTTGCCCGTGCGGAGGAGGTACCAGACCAACCCCACCAACCAGACCTACTAGTGTAACTGTCAGCACGTACACAAGGACCCTGCGCGGTGCAGTGCTGACATTGGCACTGCGCCGCAAGGGTTGGCGACAGCAGCAGAGCCAGCGTGGGGTGGCTCGCACGCAGAGGGTGGGAGAGAGAGGAGGCGGTGTGGTGGCGGGGAGAGGGGAGAGGAGGGGGCGGAGGGAAGGGAGTCCTGCTGCTGGTCTTGTGCTGCACCTACTGCCGCGTTGAACGCAGCTGACTTGAATGGGCCTATGGGCAGGTAACAACTCCAACATGTTAACATGCATGCACGTCTAACGGGGGATGGGCGGTTGTAATAGTGTGGTAGTGTGATGGTTGTTTAGCCCGGTAGGGTTTTGAGTACAACCTTGTATAGGAATGCTATGGTGTTGTTATGTGCATGTGGTATGCCTATATGTGTTGAAAAACAGTACTTCATGTATCCTATACACTTGTCTTAGCAACCGCCTCAGGTACCAACTCAAACCAACTATGCGGTAATATATGTGCTGGTAGACAAAAAGAAACACTGGCAACACCGGCATCAACAAGCACTGAGTGCTCAACCAGCATTATTGCCGGTTTCAACCAATATTGTGCACTGCGGGTTCTCTAAAAAAGGGCTTTTCCCCGCCTGTCACATCACGATGTGACAGGCGGGGAAACGGCATTCTACAAACGGGTGCTTCGTGCACGTGTTCTATTGTAATTGGCAACGAAACATGACCACACCGCATGTGCATCTGTATATAGTAACCCTATACGTCACCTGCTCTGTCACTGTCTCAACTGCACCAGTACGCATGTACTAAAGGTATATGCTATGGTTCTGCCTATCCTAGCACATGCATACAATATAAGTCGTAGTTTTAGTTTTAACCATGCAGTCACAGGTTATGTGTAAAAGTTAAACATACACTACAGGCAAGGCAGGCAAGCAGAGACACTTCTATAATTACACCAGGGGCCACCACCTCACACTGTTAACTGCATGTGGACATGCTTGGTCCATTGCATGTGTCTTGCATGTGCATACGTATCGCGCATTTTTTGTACTACACATGCATGCAGGTGTGCAAAGCGCATGCACCATCATTCATCAATCATACTCTCAGTACATATATACAACCACTGCTGCATGAGCATGCCAAACATGTACCAATGACTGCTAGCTGCATAGTACACGGGTGCAATAGCACCTTCAATTCTATGCACATTGCCAGTGTACGACCACCGGGTTCACACACTGCATCTTCACTACCACATTACCACTATCTCGCCTACCCCATCAGACATGCATACACACGTGTCAGCATCCAACTACCTGCCCACATGGGCTATTGTTAGTCGTTGTTGGCAATGGTTCGCATGGCAACGGCAAGGACAACGACTCCCTCCCTCCCGCTCTCTCCCTCTCCCCCGCCACCACCTCTGCCGGGTAGCCCATGCTGCGTCATGTCCTGCTACCCTAACCCCGATCCTGGTGTGTATGCATTGTGAGCGACAGCAAGCCATCATGTGGGGCTGCGACACATCTTGCTGCAGCAGTCTTGTGATCAACAGCACCACACCTTCTGTCAATGGACCCTGTGTCCTTTGTGTCATTCGACGTTCAAAACCAGCAGACTCTATTGTGCAGTGCTGATGAACAAAACAAGCTTACCTATCAAGACAGCGGTTGACAACAATGGCCATACCTCAACTACCCCAAGTGTATACAGCTGTGACTGGAGAGAGTCTCACCCTACCATAAGCAGACAACACCAAACCATGCGATACTGGTATACATATGAACATATATCCCTAACCCCTTCCTTATTCCTAATCAGAACTGAAACCTGTGCTTGAGTTGTTTGACGAGCGCGGCGACCGCGATGAGGACGCACGCGCCCGTCACCACGGGGAACAACGCGTACACTGGGCCCAGCGTGCGCCACTGCGGCCCGTCCACGAAGATCAAAGCGACCGCGCCGGCCTATAAGCCGATTGATGATCAGCACTTGGTGGGTACCATGCGCATAGTATTTCAGTTGCAAGGATGGCTGCCTATTGTGCGCATTGGACGTGACCAAAAGCTAGACACAGCTGCATGCAGTGCAAGATTAATAATATAATGTGTGTGACAGGAACGCAGCAAAGGCCACTGGTGTGTGGCAAGGTGCCATGGCATGAACCTGATGCTTGCAAGCAATCACGCATGCATAAATATATGCATGCATGCGTGCATGCATATCACAAACGTGCGTGTGGCAGTCACATCACGTGTTACAACACATAACTTGATTACAAGCCGCTAGACACGCACACAAAAGCAGTGAAGCAAGAGCTGAAACCATCCTGCATGACATGATAGTTGAATAATGCAGCAGCGGACAGCAGATGGGTGTGCACAACCAATATGCTTAGTGTTAGGGCAAACACACAACCTCCAAATACGATCACACTGACAGTGTTACTCACATGCACACTCACATTGAAACACACAAACACTGACACACACTCTCACTCTGACTCGCACTCCCACTCCCACACTTACAGGTGGATTGACGGAGTTCGTGAGTAGCATCCAGGCAACGGCCGTGGCTACTGCTAATGCTCGTGCTGCCCAGAACGCGTGCGGTGGCAGTAGTGCGCACCACGCCACTGCGGCGAGGGCGGAGCCGACGTGGCCGACCAGGACGTTGTACGGGTCGGCCAGCGGGGACTTGGGCGCCGCCAGCAGCAGCGTCGCCAGCGCAGCGAAGGAGCCTATGGTTAGCTTCGGCAAGCCCCTTGCAGCAAGCTGGGTGTCTGCGGCTGCCAGTAGAGACATTGCTAGGAAGGCCCCTGCGCTGGACCATACCACCTCCGACGCCCTCACCTTGCCTACGGGCTTGCTTGTTGCCCCTGTGCCTGTCCCTGCCCCTGACCCAGACCCGGACGCCAGCCCTCCCGCCGCCGACGCCACGCAGCTCCCTCGCCGTGCCGTGAGGCCGCCCGCCGCCGCATGGCGAGGAACAGGACACGGATAAGGAGGACAAGAAGGAGAAGCAGCACGCCGCCGCCTTGATAGGATTGTTCCTGCTGGTGTCGTCGCAGGCGGTCTTCGGAGCGACATCGTTAGAGACGACGTCGCCGCTGCCGGCATGGCGCAGCAGGCGGCGGCCATGACGCCAACGCCGACGACCACGCT
This sequence comes from Chlorokybus atmophyticus, assembly GCA_009103225.1. NCBI lineage: Eukaryota > Viridiplantae > Streptophyta > Chlorokybophyceae > Chlorokybales > Chlorokybaceae > Chlorokybus > Chlorokybus atmophyticus. The sequence goes on along the minus strand of RHPI01002990.1, from coordinate 512,295 downwards.
AATGCCAGTGACACTGGCTGGTCGGGAGCTCTCACATGCATGGTGCATGCCTCAAACACTGAATCTGAAGTTGGCTTCCAAGTGGCTACCTATTGGCGGCCCTGCCTTCGCTCCAGAAGCCAATCAACACTGTTATCGCTGGAACATTAAAGGTAGCGCACCTGTTTGTGTGACATGAGCAGGCCACCGCCATGCAATCAGAAACTGGCTGCGGCAGCAGTGCAAGCCCCCCCCCCCCGGGCGGGTTAGTATCAAAAGCAAAGTCAGGTGTGGGACTTCCAGAGCATTGCAGCTATTGCCCGACCGAGCCTGAGAAGTTTATATTGATGCTCATGACATTATCGCATTCAGCTTCAAGAGATGATCTACGCAATGGCGATGGCGCCGCAGGTTTACTTGTTTCGAAATTGTGCATATATTGTAAATTGTTGACGTCACATGTGTAAATGCTCGTAACTGCGCATTGCGTGCACAGTGCATGTGTGTACGCCTCTGTGCGTGCGCTTTTACGCTTTCCATACTATGTGTGTGCGAGCGCGCACACTTCACTATTTCTTCTTATTAAGAAGCAGTACATGTATGAAATATATGTTAACGCTCAAGTGTTATTGCAATTGGCGCACGTGCGTGCAAACGCACAACTTAAGTATTGTTATTACTTTTGCGTTAAATGCGCACAGCATTCAATGCCATGTACAAAGTTTACTCATTACAACGCATTGTCTCTTACCTTGCGTTAATTAATCATATAGCTTTTAAAGTTCACAGTTCTGTCAGTTGATGCTGGCAATAAATAAACAAATAAATAAATAAACTGCATTACTTAATAATCTTTTGTGGCTGCTCAAGTGCTGCATGATCACATCTACACGACATGATACATACATATGGAAATTCATCAATACCGCAATTTTCACAGCTTGTAAACAGGAAAGTTAATGTGTATGAGTGCATGTCTGTGCGCGCAGACGCGTGTGTACCTATTACACACAATTTTTGTGCGCCACACACAAGCGTGAGCGCACGTACAACTAGACACGTTTACATTATTGAGCATGGTGCACGCACATGTAGGCCCTTATTTGAAAATAGGCGGCTTACCATGGCTTACACGATGAGAAATTCTGATTGCCTTCAAGGCAATCCAGATCTTTAAGATAAAGTTTATCTTACCACAATGACTGTCATGATGATAAGAATAGCTCATGCACCTTCCATACGGGGTGCCTGTCGACAACAAACGAGTGCCCTTCGTATTGAAGTAAGGCAACTCTACTGCATCGAGCATGCCGAGGTGCTAAACAAGCGTGTGTTATCGCGGCGATCACATGGAGCAGTTGTGCACAAAGGCGTGCACAAGTGTGGCTGATTTGTGCACGCCTGAGCTTGGGTAAAGCTACAAAGTTTGTGTAATGCCATTGTATAGTCGAAATATGTGCGCTAAATTTTTATGCAAGAATCCACTTATTGCAGATCGTGCTGCTAATATTGAGATATAATAGCCGATTATAAGTATACATGCTTGCAATGGCAATTACGTACAATCAATCTTCGCATAGACATCATGTGATGATTGTTTTTAAAGTTGAGATTGGTAACCGTTAATATTGCTGTTGGCATTAACTCATGTGACACTGCTTGACTTGATTGATAAGATGAGACATGTAAATAATATTACATGATGCAGCACCCTTGCAATTACATATAAAACAATTAGCTATAGCGCTTCGTACTCAGTGTGCAATCATAAATAACATGCTATGTTTCATGATGACAAGATATATATATGTGTATATATAGATACTATTACTAGTATACGTATACGTATATGTTGGTTTATGTATATATACATATATATTAACATAGTTATGTACTATATATATATATATATATATATGATGTACACAATATATATATATATATGCTATGCATATACATATGTTAGCAACCCTGCAACAGCATCAACTCACTTTGATGTACAGTTTAACTTGTGACATTGTCAAAACCTTAATGTCATGTGATGCCATCACATGACATTAAGTGAGTCACAAGTTTTAGAGCGTTAACACCATAACGTAACCGCTTGAACATTGTACAATGTGCGTATATGTGTATGAAACATGCACAGCCGCATGCTCAGCTAGGAATTTGTTGAAAAACATTGAAGAGCTTACGGGTATGCAGCCTGCATTAGCGTAAGCATTTTAATAGCTATACTCGTATGCCGGCTACCTCAACGACAACCTTCCCACGAAAGGACACATAATCGAATAATAAGAATGCTTTGTTAAGAGGCATAATTCTTCAACGTCTACATTCACATCATGTTAGGCAGAATCCATTGCAACAGTAAGCTATATGATTATTTGTTAAGCCAACATGAATATAACGTTCGCATACATGTTGAACATCATTTTGCATACATGTTCAACATCATTTCGAATATATGTTCAGCATGTATGCGAAATGATGTTAATATGACTCGTATAATACATAGCGAGTGGTTAGCGATTGCGCTTGGCCATATATGATGCAATTCCATTCTTACGCGTGATTCACATGTTTATCAATTTACGCGTAGTATGAAACGCATGGGAGCTCTCACCAACATGTTGTAATGATATTAACATTCAGCTTTTAATTTAAGTGACCAATTTAATGCCTTTTACCGATACATATGCATAGTATTGCTATCATAACAAGATAGTAAAATGATAATGTAACAAGTAATTCTACCAAAAGTTGAATCTAACATTTGTTGTATTGTTCAACGTTTAGCTCAATTTTGTTGATCAACTCAATTACATTGCAATGCAATCATTGAGTATATAATATAATAATTCCAATGACAACAATTGGCAATGCTCAAATCAAGCAACTTGAAGTTGATCTGCACCGAGGTCAAATACAACAACATGCCCTTAATCGGCATGCATTTAAACGTTAACATATTTCGCTACCAACTATTTATTGCATGCCGTAGAGTGCATTGCTTTTCTGATAAGCCATTTGCAAGGTTGCTATAAAAGTGCGTGCAGACGGCCTTGTAGTTGGGCAAGCTAAACTCGCAAAACTTGCCCCAAACCATCCTCAGGTAGTCATTTAAATGATGTGCAAAAATGATCAGTTAATGGTGTTAAAGCAGCATTACATGTTCAGTGATACTGAGTGAACGTGAGCAAATGTTACAGCATACGTACACGCAAAAACATCATAACGATGATTAATTGCGCACAGCATTAACAATGTCTTTCACCCGAACAATAGAATAGCACGCCGTTCATTGATACCGGCCTCACGGTGAGATTGGCATCGTTTGCACAACAACAGCTTCAACGATGCACAGATGGCAAGAGAAGATTTAGCTACATGCTCGAGGCATCCGGTTGCTCATCGTATTATATCATATGATGCCGTCGGATGGCATCCGAGGTACATGCTGTGTAACTATTAACGTAGGCATGGGCGACAACTTGATGTAGCGGTCATATCAGGTTCTTTCACGCCTCGCATCCACACCGATTACAACGCCCATATCGTGAAGTGCTTCATGATGTTCTCCCTATGAGAGATCGGTCAGCGTTTAAGCTGTGTTCTTGATGTTAGGGTGGAATCCGGTGAACAGCCAAACCTACGGTCGGCGTGTTGACGGTTGAAGATGTTGTCGTGTTAGATCACACCTGTCACGACCAGAGGTGAGGGTATCTTTGGTGATGGCAACAGCTTGCTTCATGGAAGCATGTTAGTTTAGCACCTTATTGCGCAAATACTTAACTCTATCCTCCAGCGTGGCCATCTTCAGCTGTGGCAGTCACATTGGTTATCAATACTGCGTAATGTCAATATAAATTACACAGCAAAAGCTTTAACGATGCACAACTGGCAAAACAAACTTTGAAAGCTACATGCTCGGGGCACTATGTTGTTCATCGTATCATACCATGCCCTCGGATGGCATCCGTAATACACACTGCGTGACTGTCAGCGTAAGCATGGGCGATAATCTAATTTAGCGGTCATATGCGGGTTTTTTCACGCCTCTCGTCTACATCGATCACAACGCCCATATCGTGAAGCGCCTCAAAATGTTTTTCCACTGGGAGATCGTGTAGCGCTCAAACTGTATTCTGAGTATCAGGGTGGAATCCGGTGTACAGCCAAACGTGCGAAGGGCGTGTTGACGGTTCGAAATATTTTCGTGTTAGATCAAGCCCGCCACAACCGGAGGTGAGGATAGATTTAATGATGGCAAAAGCTTGCTTACCGAAACTAGGGCAGTTTAGCACCTTGATGCACAAATATCTAACCCTATTCTCCAGCGCGGCCATCATCAGCTGTGGCAGTCACGTAAGTTAAGCAATTATTACTACCGCGTGAGGTCGATATTGCTTACATTGCAAAAGCGTTTACGATGCACAACTAGCAAAACAAAGTTTGGAAGCTACATGCTCAAGGCACTTTCAATTAACACAAATTGTTATTCGTCGTACTATTGCACATTTAAATTCAACATACACACAGACACAGTGGTTTAGGCTTCTTAACCTTTACGGGCGATTGAGTTTGTAATCAACCACGCCGTTGTTAGGGAGAACTGACGATGTGGTTGGGTAACCAGTAAACAATAACAAACAACCGCGGTTAAAGATTCAGTCACTTAACAGCGACAAATAATTTGACTGCGCCACGCTGTTGGAGGACGCGTTCGCCAGACGGCCGCCAGAAATCGTGAGTTCCGCCAACTTCCCTGCCAAATCGCATGTTGAACTCACAACTTTTAGGTTTAGGGTGCGGCGGCGAAGTGTGCACGGTTCCTCCTACTTTGAAAAGCAACTCTTTGATAGAATTGTCCTAAAATCACGAAACTAGTTTTACGGCATGCTACTCGCAATTTACCGCACTCTATGTAAGCAACACTATAGCAAATTTGGCTTGGTTTAAGAGATATTTTGCGGCCACAAAGGGTCGATTTTCGATACTTAGAAAAGTACAAGTACAAGTACAATGTACCCCCGTTATAAGAATTACGTTTATCTTTCAGCTTTTCATTCCACTAACGGGTTTATTCTCTTGGCGCTTATAAGATTATATATATTCTTATATATATTGTTTATTGTTTAAAGAACATATATTCTGTTAATGGGGGTATCGACCGATAACCTCAAGCCACGTCATCATTTGCTGACGTGGCAAAACTCACATTCATATTTCCTCTAAAAACCATACAATTTAATATACGAACTTAATGATTTAATCCATAAAATTATTTTAATATCAACAAGACAATCATGCTATCAACAAGGTATTCCCCCGTTACAAGACTGAGCCCACTTAAATTTTCAAGCCTTCTCTTTAGTCGTATTACGTACAAGACTATTCCACTAACCGAAGATATTTGCCTGTAAAACCATTGGTCTTTTGATAATCCATGATCTTAGCGGGGTTATTTCATTAAAGCGAAGTCTTTTAACGGGGGTAGACTGTACAACTACTTTTTAACACAGTTGCCATTCCAATGTTGAAGGACTTTATTGACTTCAAGATAATAGTGAAGTGGAGTGGTGTTTTACCTCCTCCCCTGGGGGAGACTATAACAATCACGCCCAAATCAACGCACTCAGAGTTTGGCAGAGGTGAAACGGTGTCTGTCTCACCGCAACGTTTTCATTAGGCCTGGACATTTCCCCGTGCTGCAAACCGTCCGAGAGAGGATTCTCTCACTCTTGCCAACCCAGCAGGCTTCATCCGCCTCGTCGTCCATGGCGGCGGCGGCGGCGGCGGCAATGGGAACGTCATCCTACTGCGCTGCGCTGCGCTGCGCTGCGCTCATCTCCAGGAGAAGCGGCGGCAGCAGGCGCGGGTTCGCTGGGGAGAACGTCGTGGGAAGGGTGCGTTGGGAACGCTTGCCATGGGGAGAGTTTACTCCATGCAATGTGGGAGTGCTTGTGTCGAGTGTTATTTTAGGGGAGTAACACAGCAGTTTTGTGTGTTTGTCATGTGTCCTTCTAGTGTTGATAACAGCTGCCCATCGCACTTGCCTTGCTATGCAGTTGGTGTGGGGTACAGCGTTTCGTGATGTCGTGCATGTTGTGCAAGTTGATGCTTGTTGAGGGTTTCACTGATAAGCAGTGCACGCTTTGCACGCACGCTCTATCATGCATGTGTCAATGCGCGTGATAAGGCGCATGTCAGACGTGTGCATGCATTGCGGTGAATACCCTATGAGTGCAAGGCTGGGGGCTCATGTATGAACACAGTTCATGTTGCTCTTGCTGGGTCTTGTGTTGCTGGTGTATGTGTGTGTGCACGCGTGTGTGTGCGTGTGTGAGATAGCAGTGGTGGCATGACACACGCAGAGCTGAGTGAAGTAAGTGTTCACGTGCTGTACACATTAAGAGAGCGACACTGGCACACATACCCACAATACGTTCAGACCAGAAGGTCACACATTCCTTATCAAGCAAGCTACGCAGGTCTTCCCTCAATATTGTATGCTGGACAAAGGGAGAGAAGGCAGCCGCAGCTTCAAACAGTCTGTGTAAGATGTGTGGCAGGCCCGCAAGAGTGCCCCGAAGTGATCATACGTGATGCGTGGTTGCTCCAGAGTGTGCGCATGGCAATACATGGCAGTGTGAACACTGTTCACATGCCATGCCGTGCCCACGATGACCATCATCGTGTTGATGTCATTGTGCAAATTCCATTCCAGCACGCATTGCACTGTGCAGGTGCAAGGCAAGAGAAAGCAAGTATGTAACTCCAAACACTGTGTGCTTGTATGCACGTGTGTGTGCGTGTGCAGTCACGCAAGTTGACTCAGAACTGGCCAATCCATCTGTTGTCATGCACAACGTTCACAATTGGACTTACAAAACAAAGCACTCTAAGAACACAGGCTGCGCCTTCCCTAACGACTCACCAGCACACAAATCAGCACAAAACAACGCCACCACAGTCACTGTACGCACAGTTGCTATACACACACACACACACAGCTAATGTTTGTTGGCAGTGTTGACATCGTCGTCATCCTCATTCCCTTCATTTTTCAAGCATGTTGCTGAAGACCCCCCCGCCGTGCCCGCGCTCGCGCTCGTCATAAAAACATGCTGGGTGTTTGACCTTGCCCTGCATCTGCTTCAGCACGTAGTCCCCATCATAGCAATTCTCAGCGCGACAAATCTCCCCCTGCGTGTATGCATGTGCGTATGTGTATGTGCATATCACATGTTTGCATATCACTCACAACTGATCTGATCTGTTTGATCATCACCTGCCGGGTCATTGTAGGTCTGTTACTCGCAGCCAGAGACTGTGACCCAATCCTTGGATGCTTTGATGCCCGGGAAGTCGTTCGTCATTTTGCCACGAAGTGTCCATCCGAGGGTGGACTCGTTCGCCATCGGACCCTCCATCATCTCATACCTGCGTGTGTGTATGTGGCTGTGTGGCTGTGTGTGTGCGGCACGTCCTTGTGTCCGATGCTAGCATAGTGTTTACGACAAGTTGAAGGGCTGCATGACATGGTGCCACTCCTGGACGCAGTCCTGCAGGGCTTTGCGTCCCTTGATGGGCTCATTCTTGGGGGGCCAGAGGCTGCAACGCTGCCACACAGTAATGCGTGAGTGGCCTTGTGTGCCATTTGCACAAGTCTTGACAATGTATAGAAAGACACACACACACACATTGCCGTTTCGCATTGTATGTACACTCTCACAGATGAAGTCCTCTGAGAGTAGGCGATTGAGGTCCTTCACGCTTTAATGAGAGAGATTCACGCTGCGGGTGCTGACCCACACCAATACTCAGTCGCGCACGTTGTCCGGGGTGTGGCGAGGCTGGGCACACATGCACGTGCGCGTGCGTGCGTGCGTGTGCGTATGTGCACGACAAGTGGCCATGTCCGTCGGATGGTGTAATAACACACAGTGCCTTGGCCATGCAAAGCAAACACATTTTTGGCCAGTTGATACCTTCATCTCACCGTTGCGCAATTCAGCAAAGCCGTGCATCTAAGGAGTATTCATCCTGGCGTCTGGGGAGGAGGAGAAGATACCAGCACCAAACCTCTCTCAACTCTCTCACGCACTCTCTCACGCTCACCTCACCTTGGCTCACAACTCCACACACACACTCTAAGCTTCGCTACCCCTTATACACAGCTGCTACTACACCAAGCTGTACAGCAACTGTGCTGTGTGGATGCACCCAGTCTTTGCACTGACATCCTCTTCAATCAGAGCCTCGTCATGCCAGACATAGGCAGGCTGATACTCTTGATGACACAGATGTGATGGTAGGTAGCCTGGCTCAATGCTTATATGAGGTTAAAGGCTTACTGTAGCCAGGTCAGTACAGCAAGAGTGATGGGACTGGCAGAATTGAGGAGTCAGCATCGGACTGTGGGGCATGCAACACTACCAAAGAAAAACCACAGGTCACATCTGCCAAACCGTTGTGACATGCACACAGCCACACCCTTCGCGACTAGAGTGAGGGACTTTAGCACACAAAAAATCGCAGACACAGGTCACATCTGCTTCATCAAGTTTGAGTTGCGTAAGGTTGAACTGATGCACACAGTCACACCGTGACAACCCAAACAGGGAACATAGTGAGGGGGTTGACACACGTGTCCAGAGTGATCAAAGCAACATATAATGTATATCGTGTTTGTGTGCCTCAGACTACTACTAGCAAGCTTGTCCACAAAACACTCACCCAACCAGTGACCCACGCTGACGTGAGTAGTCAACTTTGAGAGAGGAGTGGCATCACAACGACATCATTGTGATGCCTCTCCCCTTTGTTGTTGATCTCCCAACATGACACTTCCTCGTCATCATCATCCCAACAACAACTGCTACTGCCACCCCAACACGTAGTCCAGAAACGCCACAAGCCCGAGCGCCGCCGGGTACAGCGCCAAAGCAGGCCCTGGACACAAGAGCAATCATCTGAGCTGATGCCATTTGCCTACAACCATGATGAACGTGAGTGACACACAAACACACATACACACAACTCTACCGGTGAGGGTGGCTGGGAAGGTTGTGCGCGTGGCGGCGAGGGCGCCGACGGCGAACGTGACGGCGACGACGGCGGAGGCCTCGCTGCTGAAGTCCCACGTGAGGCCACGCGCGTACACCACCACGAGAAACACCCCCAGGCACAGCGTGTTGTTCATCGTCACCGCACCATACAGCTGCCATGAGGCACATGTGTTAGTGAAGACGCTATCATGAGGCAAAAAGGGCGTGCGTTCATGTGTGCGTGTGTGCGTGTGTGTGTACGAGTTCTTGCAACATACACAGTAAGAAGATACGCAAGTAACTGTGCCCAAGTGCGGTGTTCAGTCCCTATAATAATGGGAGTTGCTGCTCCACATATCCAATGCTTACAGAGCTGTATGTGAGGGATATGTTGCGCTTGCGCTTCTTCTTGGCGAACAGCACCGCGGACACAAGTTCGCTGGCGTTGGACGCAAAGGGCGTCACCACGAACGCCACGAAGAATGCCGGCACACCCACCGCCTCCGCAAAGTTCCTGCGTACACACGCACATCAGGACTCTCACACATGCACGCGCGCTCGCAAGCATGTGTACACATGCATGCACAATCATTGATGTTACGACCACTGCCGTGGACAACGAGTGATTGGCGATGCCAACAACGACAACAACGGCAACCTACCCAATGGTGTCCACCATGGGATCCGCAAAGAACGCGACGAGTGCGGAGCCGGCGACGAGGTAGGCTGCGGCTTTGCGGTATATCTGCGTGGGGGTGGACGGGGAAGACCGCTCGCCCTCGCCCTCGCCGTCGCCGCTCTCATCGCCCTCCGCAGTTCCGCTCTCCTCTTGCAGCAGGAGCTCCAACACCTGGAGAGAGGAGTATGTGGATTCATACTGACTCAGTTGATGCAACACGACGTTGGTGCATGTAGTGTACTCGTGAGCACTATTGAACACGCACGTGAACGCGTGTGTGCGCGTGTGTCTGTGTCTCCTTGTGCGTGTCTCACGTGTGCGTGCATGTATGTCGCAGTGTGAGCACACGAAACCTTGACGCATCAAACCACCAAAACGCTGACAATATGAAAGTGAAAGTCACATACGCACAGCCCGTGGCCACGCTGTACGCCACACTACCCAGTTATCACCACCTCACCCTTTTAGCCTCCGTCGTGCTCGAAGCCCAGAAAGCCGACGAACCATCCCCCCCTTCCACTCCCATAGAAGCATCCCCCCTTGCCGACATCGCCAACTCCTTCCCTCTCCTCCTCTTCTTCACCTCCTCCTCCACCTTCTCACTCCACTCCGCCATCCCCCTCGCAAACTCTTCCTTCGATATCCTGCCGTCCGCGTCCGCGTCAAACTCCCTCATCCAGGCAGCTATCTGGTCATCCGAGGGGACGTATCCCTCTCTCTCTATACCCAACGCGACGATGAGTGTGCGTAGTTCACCGCGGGAGAGGTGGGAGTCGTTGTCCTCGTCGAATTTGGAGAAGACGGCGGAGAGGGTGGACTCGGACCAGGCGTGGGTGGTGGGGGTGGCGGGGGTGGGGGAGAGGGAGAGGGTGCGTGTTAGTTGTTGCATGCCGGTGAGGGTGCGGGCGCGGACGTATTGGAGACGGGCCTCCTCGATCTTCTTCTGCTGGAGCCAGGGGCTAGCCACCTAGGGAGGGAGGCCGGATGTTGTGTGTAATTGGTGGTTAACTGCTATTGCTGTCATGGTGGTAGAGTAGTAGTAAGTGAGAGTGGTATGAGAACGCGCATATGTGCGTGTGTGCCTGGTACATGATGTGTGTGTATGTGTATGCATGTGAGTGTGTGTGCGTGCCTGGTATGTGCAGTAGGCAATGAGTCCAAGGCCGCACACAATGGCCCCAATGAGAGCAGCTTCGGGGCCTTCCGCCGGGTGCCCTGCACAATGCTTGTCAGAACGATGCACACACAACAGGCCAAAAGCACACTCAGCACGTGTTCAGGATACATGCACACACGCACACAAGCTCACGGCGGTGAGCACATGCCCGCACGCGCGTGTGCGTATACACGCACGTACAGACATATGCACGCACATGTGCACACTTGCACGCAAACAAATACCATCCAGCAGCGGCACTTGCACGATCAGGAAAGGCAGAGTCGAAAGCATCATTATCCTCGCCCCAACCCTACAACAACATGAGGATTGTTAAGGTACACACAGAACAGCATAGCCAATTGCCGCACGTAAACACTCAAAGTCCCTCTCACTTTGTCTGTTCATCCGTGGTCACGCCAGTCCCATTCAACTCCCACCACTTCTTGGTCATCGTCCCTTCCTTCGCCACCATCCTCGCACCCTCCCCCCCGCCCACCCCCACCATATCACACCTCCCCGCCACGAGCGCCGCCCCCCACGCCACCGACAACAGCAACACGCTGCTCCCCGCCAGTACCCCCACCCCCACAAGCACCTCCTCCTGGGCCTCAACCACGTCCCCGGCCAGCCCGGACACGAGCACGAGGAGTGCATCAGGTAAGGCACCCAACACGGGGAGGAGGAGTCCACCTATGAGACCTGCATCTAAGACCTCTAGTAATAGTTCACTGCCGGTGGAGATCAAGCGAGCTGCGCTGAAGAGGATGTAAGAGTAGACTAGGAGCAAGAAGGCGTTGCCGGGAGTGGAGGTGGAGCAAGGGAGGAGACCGTATGGCTCATTGCATGAAGAGGAGGAGGTGGAGGTGGTGGAGAGTGTGTATAAAGGTGGGGCGGTGAGGGAGTGTGAGTGGGAGGTTGTTGGGGTGGGTGTTGGGGCGAGTGGTGATGAGGTGAGGGTGGGGAGTGTTGTGGGGAGGGTGTGGGTGATTGTGGGAGGGGGAGGGGGAGGGGGAGGGGGGTTGAGGTAGCAGTGAAGAAGGGGCGGTCTTGATCTTCTTCTTCTTGTTGTGGTTGTTCGTCTTGGGGCCGGGCGCACCACCTGGTGAGGAGCAAGATTGGTACCCACAACATGCAGCATGCACGACTGCACATATATATGCGCGCTCACACATGCATGGGAAAGCCAAATCCGGAATCTCAGAGTACGGATGCATGCGATGCAAAGCACGTGTACACACATGGTGTACCACGCATGCAGAATAACGCTAGCGCATGTGGGACTAGCGCACAACTGCTCATAGAAAACATGCGTACCGTTAGGGGAGTAGTTGTGTGTGCGTATTTTCGTCGTTGTTTATTTCTTTTTGTCTGTGCGTGTGGGGGTGGTGGTGGTGGGGGGGGAGATTGTTTGTGGTTGGGGTTGGTTGGATAAGCATATGTCAGCTGTTGGCCGATGGTTGAAGCATGCGTCGCTATTGTTGCAGATGCATGCATTGTCTACCATGCTCTCTCCCGCGCATTGGCATGCATAGCAGAGCATGCGTGCGAAGCGTACCCTGCTTATACCTCAACGAAACCCTGAACAACAACCGCTCTTGCACAGTATACAAGACATTGGGAAACGCTGCTACACCCTCACTCCAACAGTATAGCAAAGCTGTGTGAAGGCCAGCTCGTTCCAGTACCAAAACAAACAGGACAAATGAGAACTTGGAGACTAGTATGTTACACAATCCCCATGTCACAACACTTGACGCAACACTCCCACATTGCATCAAGTAAACTCC
>RHPI01002990.1:483202-493685 GCA_009103225.1 Chlorokybus atmophyticus | reverse complement strand
GGGGATCGCGTACACGAAAACACACACGCGACACTCGCGTATTGAAGAGTGGAGTGAACAGAGTGGTAGTCTGTATACATACAGGTACGCTGCACACAGTCTTGAGGGCACACTGTTGGCACATGTGGCTACAGTAGTAGGTTGAGACTGGAAGGTTACTGAAGACCATTGGCCCCAACCACAATGTATAACTTGCATGCCACCCAACATGGTTGGATTCCAAAGGTAGCAGCCTGTGATATGTGGTCACACTGCATAGTGTACACAACGCAACATGCGGTGCGGTATGAATAACATGCCACGTCGACGATGGCGCGTTAATTTGCACAAATGCAGCGCACGCAATGCATTTGTGCGAGTACTTGCAAGGGAAGTGCATGCATGTATCTGCTCATCACTGATGCATTGCTCGTATGCGCGCGTGCGTGTGCACTCACTCATTGACTCACAACTACAACTGAACAAGTCCTCTAGTGCAATGCACAGCGTCTGACAATGAGAAAGGACGACAACAGAGCACCCAAAACACACAGGCCGCGCCTTGTCAAACGACCCACCAGCAGAAAAGTACGCCTCGAGTGTCATTCTACACAGCAGTAGTGCACCCAGTGCGCGGGGAGCAGGCTGACTGGTAATCGAGCTTGCCCGTGCCGAAGATACCAACACCCAACCCCACCACCCAACCCCACCAGCAATACCTAACCGCCACCGACAGCGCCGCTACTACTGCATGCAATGCGGACTGGCACTACGCACCCAAGGAGACAGGACAGCAGAGGGGAGGGGCAGAGGGGCCCTCCCTCGCACAGCAACAAGGGTTGCTGCGTCGCCAGCAAGGGAGACGGACGTGGCGATAGAAGAGAGAGAAGGGCGGGGGAGGAGGAGGGGAGAGAGAGGGGAGGGAGAGGAGGAGGGGGAGGGAGAGGAGAGGGCGCATTCACACGCTGCATGCTCACGCTCGTACTCGCATACCGCTGCACGACCGTGCAACTTGGGCTTGACGCTGCTGCTGCTGCCAACTGCAGAGCGTACCGACCACATGCTGGCCAGCAAGTGCGGAGCCGGCGGACTGGACAGTGAGCATGCACGGGGAGCAAGCTGCATGGTAACGCAGCTTGCCCGTGCCCAGGGCGTGAGCGCCCAACCCAACCACCCAACCCAACCACCAGCACTTAACTGCCAGCACCACCGAACTGCCAATGACACCAATCTACCAGCAGAACAGCTGCCACCCGAACGGCCCTGCGCGTGCAGTGCTGACGTAGGCAGCACGCAGCGAGGGTTAGGGTAGAGTGGCAGCCAGGGCCGCGGCATGAGCGGCGAGATGCAGAGAGTGGCGGGGAAGAGGGAGAACGAAAGGGAGGGAGTCGTCGTCGTTGTGATTGCCATGCTGCCCGTTGACACCAGGGACTAACAGCAGCCCGTGTGGGCAGGTGATAATGGAACATACATACATGCATGCACGCATGACTAACGGCGTAGCCAAGTGGTGGTAGTTGAGTGCGTTAGAAGTACCTAGCCCGGTGGTGAAATAGCACTGCGACTGCTGCTGACTGTTTGCTTGCGGCGTGTGCATGACTACATGCATGTCTCATGCTTATGACCCCTTGCATGCGGTCTTATCAGCACTCCATCTTTTGTACACACGCACAATGTCAAGTCGTTGATGTCGTTGTCACTCTGTGATCATTTGTCAAGCATTGTTGCTGAAGAACCCCCGGCCGTGCCCGTGCTCGCGCATCATCATCATCAAAGTAGCTGGGGTGTTTGACCTTCCCCCCTGCATCTGCTTCAGCATGTAATCCCCCATCATAACAATTCTCCGTGCGACAGATCTCCCCCTGCGTGTGTGCATGTGTATGTATCTCTGTGTGCATTTCTCTATGACTCGCAGTTTTGGTCTGTTTGTTCATCACGTAGCTCTCACTCGTTCCTTGAAGGTGTGTTTCTCGCAGCCTGCTGCACTGTATAGTGACCCAACCCCTGGATGCTTTGACCCCGCGGAAGTCGTTCATCACCTTCCGCGCTCGCGCAGAGTCCACCAGTGCATGGACTCGTTCGCCATCGGACCCTCCATGATCGCGTACCTACACATATGTGGGTGGGTGGGTGGCAACTAGGCAGTAGTGAATACTCAACTGCTGCTGCTTACAATGCGTTGAAGGGCTGGAGGACATGGTGCCATGCTTGGATCAAGTCCTGCAGGGCTTTGCGGCCCTTGATTGGCTCAGTCTTGGGGGCCACAGGCTGCATCGCTACCACAACACACACACACACACACACACACATATGTGAGTGGTTTTGTATACAACACGTGGACAGACGCATTCTCACAGATGAAGTCCTCTGAGAGTATGCGGTCGAGGTCCTGCACGCTGCGGGTACCGACCCACACCATCACGTAGTCATGCACGTTGTCCGGGGTGTGGCGAGCCTGCGTGCACGCAAATGTACGTTGATGTGAGAGCGTGGTACAAGTGGCCATGTGCATGAGATGGCGTAACTGCACACAGTGCCTTAGCCATGCAAAGCAACAACTCCTCTTGCCAATGCATACTTTGAACTCGCCCCGCCTTGCGCATCTCAGTAAAGCCGTGCATCTGAGGAGTGTTCATCCTGGGACCGTACGTAAGCAGGAGAGATACCAGCACAGCCCTGTCATACTCGCTCTCACCCTCTCTGCCCTCTGCTTAGACCACAATTATATGTATGCATTACCGCCTGTGGATGTGGATGACAAGGGCATTTTAGTGGAGCAAAAGTGTGTATATACATCGCACGGACTGTACAGGCTGGTATACGAGCAGCTATACACAGGGGCAGAAAGATGTAGAGTGTGCATAGGCTGTCCGGTGTAAGACTATTCACGAGATATCAGTTTCTTGTTAGTGGCCTGTGACGCTTGACTACATGCATCACCACACAAGCTGACGTGCAAATTACTCCAGCAGTGCAGCCCCATCATGTGTACTCACTTTAGCGTTCAAGGTTCAATATGCTTACCGTGGCAAGGTCAGTACAGTAAGGAGGAGTGATGGGACTTGCACAAAGGAGGAGTCAGCATCAGCCTGTGGGACATGCGATAGGACCAAACAGAAGAAGCACAGGCCGCATCTGCCCAAACGTTCAAATAATCGCACACAGTCACACCCTTCGCAACCCGATCAGGGAAACATCATGACGAGTTCGGTGCATGTGACATACAACACAATGCATCAGCCAGGTGCTTATGCGTGCTACACAACTGCAAAGATTATGACACACACACGCGCGCGCGCGCCTGTCTTGTCGTCACTCTTAGCCATGTGGTCCCTCGGGCCTTGGGCGTGACAACGACACTATTGTACCTGACAGCTTGGTGCTTTCCGACGCCTTGGCAAACGCCTGTGTGCGTATGTGGACTTGTAGCCTAGGCACATTGTACAGACACACTGTGCCGGGGCAGGGCTGTTACTCGTGCTGACTCATGTGTGTATGAGGTGTGTTTGTGGTTTTGACCCAAGGACAGTGTGTCTGTGTGTGCGTGTGCAACAGGGAGAGAGAGAGAGAGAGAGACAATTTCTGCTTGTGTGCCCACCTCAGGATGAACACTCATCCGATGTAAGGTTACGCGGAAATGCACAAGGGGGAGATGAAGGTATCAGACACTGCACACAAGGAGGGGCATGTTTTGTTATGTGTGGCTTGCATGTGACATACTGGCTGGATGGCAACATGAGACTTGCATGTTGGTGTCATTGCAGGCGAGACACACCCCGGATAGCGTGCGCGACTACGCGATGGTGTGGGTCGGCACCCGCAGCGTGAAGGACCTTGACCGCCTACTCTCAGAGGACTTCATCTGTGAGTGTGTTCTCAATTGCAAAGCACGCATGCATTCACACACACGCACACACAAAACCACCTCTGTTGGGAGCTCAAACCACGTGCATCAGTTCAAGAAAAGTTTGTGACGACAAAAGAATGTTCAATCTTGATTGGACATTCTGTTGTCGTGACAAAATTTTCATTGATGTGCAGCGATGCAGCCGTTGACCCCGAAGAGTGAGCCCATCAAGGGCCGCAAAGCTCTTCAGGATTTTGTCAAGGAGTGGCACATTGTCATGCAGCCCTTCAACATGTCGTAAGCCACACCCTGTGCTGCTCTTTACCACTGAAGGCACGCACATACACACTGTTACACGCACACGCACACGTCTGTCTCCAGATATCAAGGAGGGTGCGATGGTGAACGAGTCCACTATTGGATTCACTGTGGGCGGGAACATGAGACTTTTGGTACCACCTTCATCAGACACTTAGCCTGTGTGACGAAGTGGGATTTGACACACACTCATGCACGCGCACACAGGGTGAGATCTGCCGCACGGAGACCTGCTATGATGGGGACTACACGCTGAAGCGGATGGAGGGCAAGGACAAGCACACCAAGTACTTTGACGACGAGCGTGAGGGCGGGCGCGGGGGACGTCTTTAGCAACGACGTGTGAGAGCAAGAGGGTTGTGCGGCTAGTTTGTCTGGCCAGGACAAGATGTGCACAACTTTTGCCGTATGCTGTTGTCATGAACTGTTGTGACGAGCTTGGCTGTATGCTCACATGTGGAAAGCCAGGCAGCAACGACACACCCATAGGATTTAGATTCATACATGTGAAATACTGATTGCGATGCACGATGCAAGAACCTTTGGAATGAGCGTGAATGGTCTCTCAAGAGCACGCATGCTCGCACCAACAGCAGCTTACATCAGCGCTGATATATCACGCGGGTTCGCTCTCCTCCACTGCATTCCGAACAATGAGGACCACACAGCGCACAAACCTACACATTATGGTTGATGGTCGTGCTAGATGGATGTGGCTGTATAGGCTTGCTGGCATCTCTGACAGTTTCTGTGTGCAACTGCTGAGACTGCCAGCCACGCGATAGTGCGCGTATGGGGGTGGCAGTCTCAGTGAATGCACGTGCTTTGCAGACACACCGTATTGCATATATTCTACACATGCGCAGACGCACACATGTGCACGCCCACACCCACGCACACAAGCATGCTCATGTTCCTGCCAAGCAGTTGACTTTGCCTACATTACTAAGCACCCAAAGGCCTTGCAAGTGGAATGACATGTGCACCTTCTACACACAGTCCACTTGAATGCAGGCTACATGCCTTGAGACGGCTATAACTTGCATGCAATGGTTGTGGCTGCATCTGCTGTTATAGTCACCACCTCTTTACTGAAACTTGAGCAGATCATAGCTCTGTCTGGTGTCTGCTTTTTTGCCAGATTGCTTTCTCAAAACCAACTGTTAGTATAAGTGTCAGACACACACCGATAACTACCGTGTAAAAAGAAAAGTATCACCTCAGAAATTATGTCTAGAAACAAAACACCACTATGGCCGCAAGCAACAGCAACAGATGCAGTGCCCAAGGCCGTAACGACAACAAGGCCACACCAGTGCATACTCTCTGGCAGCAATGACAGATTTTGAATCCTCACGCCGCAGTGGCGCAGCAAAATATATAACAGCAGCAGTCAATAAGCTGGCAACTGGAGCAGAGTGTTGCAGTGCAATTAGCATAGCTCAGGAACACAAGGCTAGCCAGCAGACAAGTAACAACTTCAGGTCAGCCACGTGCGACACAGGTGCTGGTTGCTGCCAAGTCCACTCCTAGCAGCATATTGTGAAGTAGCATCCTGTCGCAAGTTGTGTTGTGTCAAGGTGTGGGTAAACAAGAAAACATGGCAAGGGATGAAGGCAGGTAATCAAGGAGACTTACATGCTTATTCGACAACGAGGATGTCTGAGCCGGGAAGCATACGACCCTTGCGGATAATGCTGGCGAGCCCAAAGGTCTTTGTCTTGGACTTGGGCGCAATAGGGATGATCTGCACGAAGTCACCGACGGTGGCCTCCTCGGTCTCATCATGCACGGCGTACTTGTGCGAAGTGCGTATCTGGAGAGGAACGCACATATCAATCATAATTCAGCTTTGATCAGCACCATCGTGTCTACGTGAGTAATCGCTAATGGTAATTGCCAACATCAGCGTTGCTGCAAGACCCCATACTTGACGAAGATAGACAACGGTTAGCAAGTAGCTATAAGTGAATTGAGCAAGGCAAGCAACGGTAATCACATGGAATGTAGGGTGTAATACTCATGGCCAATGTGCCTGTTCACGACCAACACAGTCCTTTGTACAAGTACAATTGGCCACAGAGGGGACAGTGTGGTAAGAATAGGTAGCGCCTACCTTCTTCCTGTAGCGGGGGTGCTCATAGATGCGCGTGACCTCCACGACGGCTGTCTTGGAAGCCTTGGTTCCCACGACTCTTCCCTGGAGAGCCTTGGCCATAACCACGGGGGCCCTCCAGCAGGGGGCGGCTGCTCCTGCTGCCTGCGGCCTGGACGGCCCCGCCGCCGCGCCCAAGTCGCATCGCTGGACAGAGGCCAGCGACGAGGCGCTCACTGATGATCCTATCCTCAACCCCGCCGATGCCATTGCTGCTGCCGCCGTCACCAGCTACAACCCCAACGCTGCCGCCGCCGCCGCCAGCAACACCCAGCGAATGCCACTGCTTTTAGGGTTGGCGACACGCGACTTATCCGAGCGTCGACGTCGACGCATTTGTCAACGTATCAACAATGTTGGGGATGGGGCAAGTGAGATTATCGGTATCGGTGCACTGTATCGGTGCACACACAATTACCGGTACACAAATTGCGAGTTGCGTGATGCATGATGTGTAGAGAATATCTTTACTGGGAGGACGCGCGCGCAGCGCGGAGAGGACGGTGGGAGGACACGCCTCCTAGGCGCTTTGTCCTCCGGGAAGATAAGTAGAGAGATAAGTCGCGGCCAGCCCCGGGCGTTTTGCCTGGGGCCCGCTTATCTTGGGCGCGGACCCGCTTATCTTGGCCCGGCCCGCCGCGACCTCGAAAACTTTTTTGAGGTCGCGGTTCATTAACCGCGACACGGTCAGACCGTGTATCGTATCCAGTATACGCCTCGAGCACGCCCGTCATCTAATGACGCTAGTCATCGTCATCGTCACACGCAGCGCGCGGCCGTGACGCTGACGCTGGCGCTGACGCAAACTTTAAGCCACGGCGGCTACGTGGCTTAAGCAGGCCACGGCGGCGACGGCGGCAGGTGGCGGCGGTGGGAGTTGCGGGCGACGGCGGCAGCAGGATGTTTGTGGAAGTGGCGATTGGCCAAGGGCGGAGGTGGTGGGTAGTGTGAGTGGTTAGCCCGCCATTGGCAACGTCCGCGACAACAGGGCACTGGCGGCAGTGACGGGGGCAGGCGCCTGCTAGAGGGCACGAGGTATGTCGGCAGGTTGTTTTAGCAGAAGCAGTCAAGGAGTCATGCAAGCGCATGCAAGGTGCTGTCTTAGCAACCTCGCTTAGTAGCAGATAGGACTAGGCGTAACAAGAGCTTGTACCCCTTGCCTATATGAAGCCTTTGTTTGCTCACTTTATATTGACTTACTGACTGGCACATTGTGTGCATGCCATAGAGACTGAAGTTGAATCTTATGCGTGCCAGTGTATGCACACGCACATTCAGCAGCCAAGCCAGCACATAGCTGCAAGTGCATACGAAACTGGCTTCCAATTATGTGCAGTGTTTAAGTCTAGCTTTGTCATTAAGCCTTTGATTGCTCACTTACATACTGGCTTGGACATTGTCTGCATGCGATAGAGATCAAGTTGAAACTAACGCAATAACGCAAGTGCATGCACACAACAACCTAGCTTTGACATGCGCATTGAGCAGCCAAGCCAGCACATAGTTGCATGCAGCATACGAAGCTTGCTTCCAGATATGGACATTGTGACGCACACATGCGCCACGCATATGTGCATTACTGGCTGAACTGAATATATAGGCAGAGCTGCTTCAAGACACCTTGTATCAGACATACAATTGCAGTCTTTATCGCACCTCCACCCACCACCCCAGCCCCACAGGCCATACAGGCAGAGCTTGCTTTCAAACAAATTTCATACAGTTGCAATCTTTATCCCCCTCTCCCCTCCACCCCAGCCCCACACGCCACCTACGCGCAGCGCCTGCAGTAGCGTACCAATTGTACCCACACATAGTCGTAGCTTGCTTGCAAATACACTGTGATGCACGCATGCAATGTGCTAGTCATGCAGCGTCCAATGTCACTTATGTATCTTTAGGCACAAACGTACACACGCACGCATGAACAGGCAGGCAGGCATGGGCGCATTCTAATGGGGTGTGAGTTATCGAACATGGAGGTTGATGGACAGATCGAGGATTGGGACTCTGATGCCGATGATGGTGCATTGCATCAACAAAATCATGGTCGACAGCAGCCAGCAACACTCAGGTGCATAATGCATGGTTAGTGCTCGCGTGTTGTTCATTGCTCACTTCAATGTTGTATTTGATAGGTCTTGCCAAATGGAATGTGAACGTCAGCAATGGGGCGCTGCAGAGCAAACAAATGCCGCTGTGGCAGCTGGGAATCAAGCAAAGCATGGAAAGCTACGAGATCAAGCTAGGACGAGACATGCGCTCACATCAACGTGAGTTGCTGCTTGCAGAGGCTATCCCATCACTCCATTCATTGGTGACGTTTATGAACTGGCATGCATGCAGAGCGCCAGCAGAGTTTTACAACATGGTGTCAAAGAATCGAAGGAACACGATGCGACCCAATTCCACACGCTCTTACAATCAACATCACAAGAAGTTTGAGTGGTTCCTCAACCATGATCCTGCTACAAGCTTGCCACGTGCTGCTCCAATTGATGACATCCTAGCAGGGGAAGAGGGGGCTAAGTTGGCCATGCGTTTCATGCAATGGGTAACATCCAACATGCCTGGTTATGACTATCCTCGCAAGGCCAAAGTGCTGGTACATATTTGATGGTATATCTTGGCAACTGACATGTTGCTCATGTTGCTCATGTGCACGAATTGTCATTGTCTGTGCAGAAACTAAGTATTGTGGAGTCTTGCCACTCAATGTTGCAGAGTCATTACGCCCATCAACAAGTTGGAGCCCGTGCAAACCTATCATTCACACCAGACCTTTGGGAGCGTGCTCAACTTGTCCAGCACGTCGGGTATCGGATGGTGTATCAAACCGCAAAAGATTCGGTTGCGCAAAAAGGGCAACGGCCAGATTCTTCTGACGATCCGCAAGATGGCATTGTAAACGCGACTTTCACCATTCAACAATGGCTTAGCCTAGCCACTAGCATGTTGGCAGACCCGTCCTTGCCTGCGTCGCGAGATCACTCCATGTCAACGTGGCTTACGAGTTGCATTGGGCGCTCAACGGAAGGGAGAGCAGTCTACTTGCTAGACTTGTGTCCTCCACAAGTCGTGGAAAACATAGGTATGTAAACCCACCACCACTCTTGCACCTACACACGCTTGCACACACACGCGGACATGGTGTTAATTACACCGTGCACATACACGCGCGCGCACACACACACGCGCATGGTTTTAGTCACACGCTATGCTAGGTAGTGCCAGTGCTAGCTTGTAACAATATGTTGTCAACGCAGGTCCTTCACCATGCATACTTGTCTATGCGGTGCTGAGCGGAGGGAAGACACTTAAAAACGGTCAAGTCAGTTTCGCGGGTTGCATCCGCTCTAGAAATCCTGTCGAGTGTCCACAAGGCTCCTTAGGACGCCTACTCTCACATCGATTTGCTATTAATGGTGAACGGTTTCCCGATCCTCGCGTGAAAGATGAATGGAATAAGACCGCATTATGGTTTGGAGCTCAAGTAAGATGCATCGCATGGTGCAATGCTGCTCCACTCAGCAGCATGGCACATACAACACTTAGCGGTTGTTTCTCTTGTCAACAGCCGGACCAAACTATCTCGTACGAGCAGCACTACAAATCCATCAAGACCAGATGTAAGGCCTTGGGCATTGACATTAAGAAAGTCACACACGCCTTCCGTGTAGCCGGAGCGCAATTCATGGACAACAGAGGCATCAATGAGAAGGTAAGCACGTATCGGTTAGAATTCGAATACTGAACGCAAGTAATGTGCGCGCCAACACTGTGTTGTTACAGGAAATTGCACGAATGGGCAAATGGTGCTTTGATGCTATGCATAAAAGCTACATGAAGTTTTTTGGTCCGGAAGGGTTGTTGGGTGCAGCCGGCTGGCCAGGCGCCGCCCAAAAAGACTTTGGACTCTTTTGGAGTGCGCGCTTCATGGTGGACGTTCCCATTGAGCTTATACATGTCGTGTTCCCTTTCCTGCCAGTTCTTCAGCAAACTGTAAATGACATGGGTCCCAACGCCAAGACTTCGATGTTGAGTGTAACTGAACTGTTAGCATACCTAGGCAAAGTTGTGGTTCAAGATGCGGTGTCTGGGCTGGCAGCAGAGTATCCATCGCACCCTGTGCATACTCTGCTACTGTCATCTGCTACGTTCAGGTGTGTTACCCCCCTCCCCCC
>RHPI01002990.1:441901-469088 GCA_009103225.1 Chlorokybus atmophyticus | reverse complement strand
CCCCCCCCCCCCCCCCCCTTCTTGTCAAGGAAATGCTTCTCGTAAAGGAACTCGGTTGCCTTGATACAAACTTGAACACTTTGAACCTTGAAGGTACGTGACACAGCCGCTAAATTGAATCCGCCAGCACTTCCATGTCGTACTTTCTCGCCCGCTTCACCATCGCATCAACATATGTTGGTAATGGAGTGAAGATGGCGAGTCATTATACGGTTTTGTGCCACAGTGGTTAAAGCTTGCAAAAACAAGCCGTTGAGGGCTGCGGCAACAATCAGTGTGGTTTTGTTGGCGTTATGATTGCAGTTAAAAACTATGTTATTGAACCTGCTTCAGCACATTGCTGTAAATGTTATAATTCTCATGCATAAGAGCATAAGCTATGCATAGGTTTTGCAGCAAACACCAGCCTATACAGATTGTTGCTTGCAAGTGTTGTGTTAACCATACCGTAGTTTGTAAGATTTGATAGTAAACTTTACAACGACGCTCGGTGTTTTGGTTTGTGCTAATACCATATTGGCACGAAGTGACTGCCATCTCGTCACAGTTACACGTGACAATTACGTTTGTTAGCATCGCATGATGCTTTGTACTTCCGCTATTAAATGCCANTCATGTAGGCGCAACCTCTCTTCCACTGTTGTTATGTGACCTCAAGCAAACGGGTTGTAGTGTCATGTCACAGGTTCTGGGTGTGAGCTCTTTGCGGGTTGAGCAAGGTCTGTGCGAGTGGTTAAACGCACCCTGGTACCGGGACTTGCCGACTGAGAACCAGCGTAACATGTGGATGACTAACAAACAACACCCCCTCCAAGCACACGTGTGGCAATGTGCACATTGCCGCGTTAAGTCCAAATAACATTAAGCATTGTGAATAGCAAAATTTGTCATTGTGCCCATGATGCAAACAATAGAATTGTAAATCATGCATGAAACTTCTAACTTATAGACATTTACCTTTGCTGTCAATTTTGCCCCAGCCCGCCCCATGGTAAGGTCCCCCTATGCGCGTTTTCATCCGTACTGATGGTGGCTAAAGCCATGAGCAAGCATATATAAGGTTTATTCCCACGCTGTCGACACTCTTGCATTTTTATCATGAGCAAAAGGCTTGGTGGATTAAACTTTGCTCCACCAAACTCTACTTCACTATTAGTACCTGCAATATTGGTGCAATATTACTTTAATATGATTGGTGCGCTGAGCACAACAGAGGTGTGATGTGTGTTGGGAATATTACCACATCAAGTGGGCGCATGAGTGGTGTGCTCGCGAGCTCACCAAGCGGTTTTGCAGTATACATATTGCACATCCGCATAAGTGCAATAAGCTTGTATATAAAAGCTTATTGCACATGTGCGGTTGCGGCCTGTTAGATAAATGCTTGTATAGTTCACTAGGCAAGTAGGTAGCGAGGTGTAGATAGTAGCCCGGTGGTGCAATCATGTACTGGCTTGCGACCAAATGTGTGTGTGGCTGGCTCCACACTATGTATGTACGCAGTACGTAGTGCATATGGCATCACGCAGCGCGTTAAATATAAATCGCAAAACCGTGACGCCTCTTTTCATGGTAGCAACTTTTGCTACTATGAAATGGTAGCAAAAGTGGTTGTTACATGGCTTACCCGAAAGTTTTTGTATACACATGCGTTGCATTCCCGGTAACTTACTAAATGAATGCTGATTCTCTTGCACACGTGCGTGCGACCGCGTTGCATAAAAATGACAATTTCGTAACGGCAACTAACATATGCGCATGAAGGACATGTCAGGCCTAGGCAGCATGTTGCTGTGTTTATGTCGGCTTATTCTCAATTACCATAGAAGCATGCATGATGCAAAGTCTATCCGTGCGCACTGCCTCATGTACACAACACTCGAAACATATCTGCATGAGCCAATTGCGAAGAGGGTGCCATCCATGGCACCATGCAAGCATTGCGATGCATTGCGCGAGATGGTGTGCAATGCAAACCCAAAACCCTAGCCAGCGCAATCCGCGTGGCCGGGCCAACAGCATCAAAACTGCATATATATATAGCCTAAGTGGTACCGGTTTAATCGCATTCATCGTAATGATTTGAATACGGCAGCACAAGAGTCGTTATTGCGCGTCCAGCTCGCTAACATGAAAAACACTACACACGCAGACACATGTCTACATGATCGTGGCAACGTGTCCTGCGAGCCTCACCTCATCACCAACGCAGCATCCGCCACCGCCATGCTGATCACACCACATATGTTGTCTCACATGGCAACCGTTGCATTGAAATGGCTTGAGTTGTTCTTGGCCAGCGCCTGATCTCGCCCCTTCCCAAGGTTTGATTTCATGGGTGCCCTGCCTGATGTTTTGGCTTGTACGCGTACCGCACCAAATGGAATGTCAAGTCCAGTCAATGGCATAGCAATAAGCAACATATGTGACCAAGTACGCTCAATATGATACAATGTGAGCGGTTGCAGCAAATAGTGCTTACGGGTCCTGTTGGGTCTACTCGTGACAGCACCAGCGCTCACAACCATTTTCAAGTTGAAGCCCTTGCTCGCCTTCAGGCTGTAAAGAATAGCACAGACCATGTTCCTGTATGTTCTTTCATTGACAAATGTGATAACCATGTCACTTTTTTTGCATAGAGTGTGAGCGTTGTATTTGACAACAATGTGCAACAATTGTGGCAGATTATGGTTGTAGGAACGATAGCCGGCAAAGACGTAGCAGTAATTGAATCACTAGCGGTTTGCACTTGATGATAAATGACGGCAAGTCATTGAATGAGATGCTTTCAATAGAATAAAAGCTTTTACAACGGCAACTCTTGGGGATGTGTTCTTTGCAAACGATTTGAGGCACGCTACGGCATTTTCTCGAAAACATTGTTGCGATGGATGAACACACCGTTATCAAGCAATGATCATTGTTATCATGGCCATTGACGCCACATCATCATGCACAACGTGATCACAACACACGTTAATAGAATTGGTTTATACAATTCTGCGTACTGCACGCACATGTCCGTAACGGAGTCTCTCATACAAACCTATATGTTTTGTACGTGTTAGCATATGAATAATCGCTGTATGCTAATCGAAGCCCTCCGCTACCTATACCGCTTCAAGTCATAAACTGCCTTGACGCAATGGTGTGCTCTGAGTATACAACACTATGCAATGCTTTCAGCAGCACCCCTGTCCCTTTCAATCAGGGACTTAATGTAGAATTCTCCAGCTCTATAAGATGATCGCACCATCGGGCCAGCAACCGCATACCGAAAGCCCTGCATGACATGCACAAGCCCGTAGTCAGCATGACTAACTTCACTTGACAAAGATGAAGCACATCACAACGGCTCACTCTTACCATTTCCTCAGCTAGCGCCTGCCATCCTTGAAACGCTGCCGGTGTCACGTACTCTGCAACCGGCATGTGCTTCTTGCTCGGGCGCATGTACTGACCAAATGTCACGACATCAACCTCAATGGCACGCAGTGCCTCGAGCGCAGCAACAACCTGCGCAAACAGTTGTTACACATGACCGCAATGTACTGTAAGCCCGCACCAACTGCTTGCTTTGTTACATCCACCTACCTGGTCCGGCTTTTCTCCCACACCCAACATAATCGACGTCTTGGTCAATGTGCCTCGTGGTGCATACTGCTTGGCTAGTTCAAGCACTCGCAGCGACTGCGTCCAACCTGTGCAAAAGGCACGGCATCAGCATGCACATGCACCGCGAATACATCCACCTCACCCATTGCAGGCTAAAGGGACTTCATACCTGCCCGGTAGTCGCGCACAACACGCTGCATGGCCTCTACAGTCTCCACATTGTGTGCAAAGATATCCAAACCAGATGTGGCCACAGTCCGCACAAGATCAGGTTCACCTCTAAAGTCCGGCGCTGTTCACACAAGTACGACCGGAAATGATAATGTGCCCTTATGTTGTGTGCCTGTCACCTACTTGGCTATGTAGAAGCAAAGGAAGCAAACTTGGCAACTCACTCAAAGCCTCAACCAAGATGTTCGGTTGCCGCTGCTTGAGCCCGCGAACAGTCTCAGCAAAGTGTCCAGCACCTTGATCTGGCAGATCATCGCGATCCACACTGGTCAACACGACATAATCCAAACCCCAGGCTGCAATCGCCTCAGCAACCTGCAGAAATGAGGATGAATAACGTCACCGACTTTCTCCACCAAAATTACTAAGACAATTCAATACAACTTGAGACCATTGACTTGCCTTTCGCGGCTCTTCCGCGTCAGGTGGAGGTGGTGTGCGAGAGGTCTTAACAGCACAAAACCGACACCTGCCGATGAAGACAACTTTAACAAATCTGCCTGGCTACGGTGCATAACTGCAATGTCTTCAACCACATGCTTTTCTTCATGGGCATGCAAACTGTACATGCAACAAACGCCGTGAACCCATGGCGACGTGCTTTGAACTGCAAAGCTCACCCTCGCGTGCAAGTGTCGCCAAGAATCATAATAGTCGCAGTTGCAGTCTTTGTCTCTCCGCCACTCCAGCATTCTCCTATGTTTGGGCAGCGTGCTTCCTCACAAACAGTATGCAGCTTAAGCTCACGCAGCTTGGCCTTGATCTCTGCATACCTGCCGCCACGCCGGGATGTGAACAAATGCGATTGTGCTGCTTGGCACACATGCGCTTGGCCAACCACTGAACTGCCATTTGATGTACACCATTGCGTGATCGGCATACACACATTGCTAAACCTGATTACAACATATATTACACCACAAACTGTTGCATATTGCAACCATAACACTTTATAGTGCATGTGCCACAAGCCACAGCAAGGCCTTCCACAAACAACAGACGCATAAATTAATTGACACACGATAGTATACCAGCAATGCCAGCAAAATTTAGACAGACCCAATGTGCCAAATGGTGTGCACAAAAATGCTAAGTACAATTAAGAAAGGACACTAGGCGTACAGGACAGGACACGCAAGAGGGCAGGCGTGATCCATACTTGCCGCCGCTGGGAATGACTCGCTTCATCCAGTCTGGCTTGCGCTTCTTCTCCTTTGGCTGCACCGCTGGCACAGAGTAGGGCTCATCAACGGTGGAGGAGGAGGGTGCGGCGTCATAGTCGAGGGCGTACACGTCCTCCAGAGGGTCGTTGGCTGTGGCGAAGCGACCCAGCGACGGCACGGCTCCAGACGCCAAGTCAGATCGCAACTGCGCAAGCCTCGACGACGACAAGGCTGGCGCCTTCCCAACGGCCGCGGCCACAGCCGTGGAGAACGCCCTCCTCGCCAGCGACATCGCCGCCCGCAGAAAAACAACACCTAGTGGCTGAGTCAGGGGGATGTTGCCGGGCTTTGTTATCAAACCGTTCGTACAGAACCGCAAACCCGCTGCAACCCGTCGGCCGTACGCTTTGCTGTACGCACAACAGCCTACCCTACCAACACGTGGCAACCTGTACGGTGCCTATTGCCACCGTGGCAGTGCCACGTAAGCCGTAAGTAGGTTTCGCTACGAGGTTGAGAGTGCCGCTACTTGCTATATTTTCGCTGATTTGATACTCGAGGTAAAGTCGCTTCTGGCTTCCAGTTGTTGGCATCAACTCACACTGCCAGCTGGCCAGTAGGATCTGTGCTGCTGTTGTTACTGCGGCGGCGGCGGTGGTAGGAGGAGGAGGAGGACGAGGCGGCTGCGGCGCTGGCGCTCGTTGTGACTGCGTCTGTAGGGGCTAGGAGGGGTGGTCTTGCTTGTCGGTGCTTGCAGAGTTCTGCACGGTTGGGCTACCCTGCTCCTGGAGGAGGCGGGTCTCGGCGGCAGCAGTTGGAGGGGAAGCCCGCCTCCTCCTCATCGTCATCTCCGTCCTGGTCCGCCATCGCGACAATGAGGCGGGTGTATGTAGCTCGACATGGTGAGCGCATAGACTTCGTTGACCCGGGGTGGGTGAAGAGAGATCCACGCCCTCAGGATCCCCACCTCACCGAGGCTGGGCGCGAGCAGGTAGGTGCATCATGGTGTAGATCACCGTAGGTTGTCTGTGCTTTGCTCAGCTGCATGCTATCATTGCTAGTGCTGAGCATGTGATTACTGATCTGTGTGTAAAGCTGTATGTTACATTGTAGGCTAGCGCGTTGGGCAGAAGGCTGAAGGAGGAGTATGGCCTCGGGGCGGACGCCATCATCTATGTCTCGCCGTTCCAGCGGTGTGTGCAGACTGCCGACGGCGTCGCTGAGGCAAGGTTCATCATTGCTTCATGCATGCATGATGTCCGGTCTTTATGATGTTATTGTCATGCATGTCGGTCCAGTAATGCATGAACAACAAAAGCATGTTGTCGGACAAAAGCATGTTGTCCCAAATACAACTGTTGCATTGTGTCTCTGCGCGTGCATGCGTGCATGCATGTGTGTGTGCGCATTGTCTCCGTCACGTGTTGTAGACTCGAGTGGAGTAGCTTGCCTGAAGTACCCCCTGATTGATGACTGATGAGAAGCTTGCATGGCTTGATTTCTCTGCCTGTTACCTTTTGCTGTTGATCATGTAGGCGCAACCTCTCTTCCACTGTTGTTATGTGACCTCAAGCAAACGGGTTGTAGTGTCATGTCACAGGTTCTGGGTGTGAGCTCTTTGCGGGTTGAGCAAGGTCTGTGCGAGTGGTTAAACGCACCCTGGTACCGGGACTTGCCGACTGAGAACCAGCGTAACATGTGGATGACTAACAAACAACTGCACGAGAAGGTGAGCATCTCAAAGTTAAACACAGCTTGCATGTGGTTAGTTGCGGTTGCACATGTACATGCTGTTGTGACTGCGATCGTGTGATGCATCGAGTTGATTCTGCGCGTAGAAGACGTGAGCAGTTTTTTAAAAAAACTTGTGCAACTGCTGTGGCGCTATGCAGGTGTCCAAGCGTGTTGAAGTTGGCTATGAGTCTTGGTACAACGTGCCTGTGTCGGAGAAGAGTGTGAAGTACGAGACGATGCAAGACATGCTGGCCAGGGGGCGCGCTACGGTGACTCACCTGGCTGAGCTTCATGAAGGTGACAAGTTGGTCTGCATTGGTCACGGCGCTTCCTGCGAGGCCTTCGTGCTCGGGTTGGTTCCCAATGCATCCGTCCCATCCTTGGATTACACCGCACTTTCCGTGCTGGAGTACACAAATACCGGCTGGACGGCGCCACTCATTGCTGATGCTAAGCACATTGGCGGCAAGCACAAGAACATTCGCTATGCGTAAAGGATGTAGACATAGAGGATTCTCGTGAATGCCCTTGCATTGCAAGGCAGTTGTACTCTCAGTTGGATTGGAGTAGTATTATTTGGGGCAAATTCTGTATCAGGCTGACCGCATTGGTCACTTGGGATCCCCCAGTCAAGATGCAAAGTGGAGTTGGGGGCTGCATTCTTGAGACTGTCGAGCATATGCTGCGTCGCAGTTTTGTCTGCTGTGGCATATGTTGAGGACAATGCTGGCGTACCGTCAAAGAAAACTTATAAGCTCCAAGATACCGCAAGCACTACCTACAACCACACACAGCTCTATCACATGTACATCAGTGTTTGGCTGTCAGCGCTGCCACCATGCCTGACATACAGTGCTTGCGCACCTGATGGGTGCCGTGCTGTATGCGCATGCGCATGCCTGTGCGAGCAGTGTCATCATGCATGCGCATACGCGGTGGTAAAGATAAACTGACCCTAGGCTTGCGTTGCGCCAGGTCTGCTACTTGCCCTTGTCTTGATCCTTGCCTGCTTGCCCGCTTGACCCTACGCCTTGCATGCACTTAGCTAAGCGCATGCATCTAGCCTAGTTGCCCTTGCCGGTTGTAATTAATTGTGTCTGCCTCTGCCTTGGTGAGTGCTGCCGTGTGCATCAGCGCGTGCCTGCGTGTGAACTTGCATCAGCATTACTTTGGCCTATACACACAGTTGTCACGATTGCAATACGTTGTTTAACCTTCATTGTTGGGCAGTGTTGAAGGGCTTGGCATGTACATTGTTTGCTGGCTTCCTTGCTTGTTGGCACAGCTTGCTGACTTGTGCATGCAGAAGCACATTTGCATTATGTATGGCTGAGTAGAACACGCTCTCATAGAACTGATTGAACATCTAATAAGCGACCGTCTTCAAAGCGGTGCTCACAAGTGCGTAGCTGCTGCGTTTCTGCACCCCAGCACGATGCCATGTACGACCAATTGATGGTGCTTAACTAAAGCACGTGACCTCGCTGCAACCATGGTTGCTGTTATACTGGCCAATGCTAGCAATTGTTGTCTACTCAAGCTCTCACATTGCACCTACTAGGCAGTGCAACTACATGCATGCTCAGTGCTAGAAGCGCACAAGTAAGTTTGTTGACTCCAAATGACTCCACTGCGGTGTGCTCTGGTGCCGTCGGGGAAGCAACAGTCTATGTGACAAACCAGTTTCATTGCATATATCTCAGTATGGGCTAGGCCAACTGTCATGAACTCCTTGGCGGCATGTTCTGTGCACAAGCGCAGTGAGTTTGAATGCAACGGGTGGAGCAGACATAAGCAACACCACCAACCATCCAAGACATTAATAGAACACATAAACTTACAGATCTGGGATGCTCAGATGAGTTGAAGCGGTACTCGGGCGGTCGTTGGGGTGGCTGGAAGCTGTCAGATGCGTATAAGTAAATTATCAATCCTCAAGGGCACTGAACAAGGCGACATTGCTACTCATTGTACTTACTGCGATGGCATAAATGCAGGCCGCAGCAGCTGTCCATTGGGTGCAAAACCCGCGTGCGGCATCGGCCCCATGCCCATGCCAAACGGCAGAGGACCAGGTAGACCCCACTCATGATCAAAGCCGCCCGCAGGTTGGCGGCCGTCAAAAGGTGGCTGGTGCTGCATCAGCCGGAAATGCTGCAAGTTGTTGCCGACTTGCATGGGCCGCCCGATGAAGCCGGCGTCCCGCAAGGGCATTGGTGCGGGCTGTTGCAGGAATGGGGGCATTTGGTGATGATGCACCATGCTGTAAGGAGGCAGTGTAGAGTTGTTTGCCTGGAGTATGGGTGTGGGTCTTCCGCTGTGGCCCTGTGCGCTCAGTGGGCGTGCCTGCAGCTATGCCAGCAAACAAACGTAAGGTTCAAGCTCTCTTAAGCAATATCTCATCCACCAAAGGCAAAGAATTGCACCTGGTTGCTCTTGTGCATTGTCACAGGCTCGTATGCAGAAGCGGAGGCTCGCAAACCTGTCGTGACATTGCCTACCGGTGGTTTCATTACAGTCGGCGTTGGTGCAGAAGTCTTTGCCGTTGTTGTGGCCGCCCTCGCCTGGTCAGCAGCAGAGCCTACAGCTTTGTGTGGTTGTGCAGCCGCTGGCAGCCTGTGAGCACTGGCCTGTTGTCCACCAGGTTCAACTGCTGCAAAGACGCAGCAGGCTTCAATTCAACACTCACGGATTGGGGAGCACATTGCACACAATGCGTTACTATGATCGAAAGCCGCATAGAAATGCACTCACCTTCAGGCTTTTGTTCCTTGTTGGAGGCTTTGGCTTCTGATCTATACACACAGCACCACATCGTTTGATGCAGCAGAACATAGCGCAGAATAGAGCCCAGTTGGACATGAACACTGATTGCATGTGCGAGCATAGTATGTGGTTGTCCTGCACCGCAACCAATATGAGCGACCTCACTAGCAGCTATTTGCATGGTGGCCACAAACTTGTGCAATGCAATGTGCAGCTGGCAAAAGTGTAGACGACGTCACTAACAGGTTGCAAGCTGATGTTTTGCCTGCAGTCACCATGCCAACATATTCACCAGCATGTACCTGGCACTGGTATCCACAGCCGACGCGCGTGCATTGTTCCGCAGCCTCTTCCGCCTTTTCCAATGCTTGTCCTCTTCATCAGACTCTTTGTCACTCGAAGACGACACTTCTCCTTCCTCACGCTCGGCACCATACCTGCTGGCTGAAGTACTCAACGCATTCGCCACCGCAGCGTGCTGTTCATCTCGTGACGCGATTGCTGAGATGGTTGCAACATCAGCATAGCCATCATTGTTCACAGCCGGCTCAACCTCCACCTCGTCTTCGCCATAGTCGACTTCATCCTCGTCATTCTCACGATCGCTGCCGCCCATAACCACGACGGGGGCAATAACAGTCCACTTGCTGATGGCCAAACGGCAGTACGCTCAACTGGCCACATGTTTGACAGAATGCACGTATGAGGGGAGACTGTTGCGTGCACATGACAAACGTGCGATGCTTAAGCTATACAAGTCAAATAGCACAGGCCCTGTCTAGCCTAGCCAATGTATGTACTGTTGGTGCCGAGTCTCCAAAACAGCAGCCTTATCAGCAGCCTCCGCCCAACCAGAGGTTTTAGTCACATCCAACCAACCAACCAACCAACCAGAGTTTGACCTAAACGCAGTGACCATCACCACAAAGCTAGAGAAACCAACAGCACTAGAACGATCCCGGTAACCTATCCAACCCTAAATCCAGCCCTCTCAAGCCAATGTACCACCCTTCCACCCACCCAAACAGCAGCAGCAAGAGGCTTGGCTGCCCTCTTCCACAAGATCACAGAATGGCCCCGCCAGTGTCTTCTCTGTGTTCTTCTGAAAGTTAGTCCAGCAGCAGCCTGACAACACCCTGACAATACTTACTAAACGCAGCTACTGTACTAAAGCCCCTCCGGCCCCTCAGCATCAAAAACCCTACCCTCCAGCAGCACAACCAGCAACGCGCTGTCCACAACGACAATGACGACGACAGCGCAGCGGACTACGACAAAACCACAACCACCTCCGCCCCTCAACACCTCGTCCGCGCTGCCGACACCCTCCAGCCACACATCCGCCGCCGCCTCCGACCAACACACAAACGAACTCAGAGGAGAGTAAAGTTCAGTGTCGTTGTTGCTGTGGGCATTCAGCAAGCTGTCGCTGTTATTCTTGTGGTCGTTGGTGTGGTAGGCGGCGGCGATCGGCAGCTCGGTTGGCACAGTGGGTGTGGCGTTGTGCAGCTGGATTAGCAGCTGAAGGAAAGAAGCCGCTGAAGGTGGAGGCGGACGAGGAAAGCTGGTGCTGCAACAAGACATCTATCATATCAATATAAGCTTCAAGGCTGCTGCAGCATCTCAGGATGCCAGCTGGTGGGCTGCGCAGCTAGCTTAGGCAGCCGCATGCTCGGCGCACATGCCGCCGGCGGTAGCATCGTCAGGCGGCATGCTCGGGTCGCTGTGGGGAGGCTACACACGGCAGCTGCGCTTGCACCCGGTCAGTACTACTAGCCAGGCAGCTTGTGCGTCAGATTGTTTCTTGTGTAGTTCTTTCTGGCGAGCAGCTGTGTCTCCAGTTTCCAACACATCATTCTACTTGACATGCTTATGGTTGAGTTTTGAGAAGCTTTAGGCATGTCAACCGTACAGCTTGATTGCGCATTGAGGTAGAGATAGACACTGGAGCATTGCTTGATGAGTACTCATCACTGTGATTATCTGGTTGTTAGAACAGCATGTTACAACCACAACCACAGTCTGGCGAACTTTTACACTTGCAAGTGCTTATCCAACTGCTGTGGTATTGGAGAGGGGCTTTTTCAGTTGCTCAATGACTGGTTTTGTGCAATATGTCTGCATCATCGACTCTGACAGGAAGTTTGATTGCTTGCTCATATCTCTGCGCCATTGCTTCCTTCTTGCAGGTGCGCACTCAGGTGGCCACATCAGCGCTGCTGTGGGGCATTGGTGACGTGTTCGCGCAGCACTTAACAGCAAAAGACAAGCACACAGATAGCGGGGATGGTAAAGAGAAGGTATGCTTCTGCTATAGCTGCACGCTGTACAGATAAAAAGATCAGGAAAACACATGGCAAGTCCCCCTCAGTTTGGTGTTTGCAGGCTGAGACAGCACTTGGTTCTGCGTTTACTGCATCGTCTGATGATTCAGGAACATATATACGCATACTCACGCAGCGTCTATATGCAATGGGTTGCAGGTGTCAAGTAGAGGGCTGGATGGGAGACGGGTGGCTTTGACAGCGTTCTTTGGTGGCGCGTTTGTTGGTCCTGTTGGTCACCATTGGTAGGATTCATGGTCATCCGCCTTTTGCAATGCCTTACTTGATTATAATTGCACTCTACGCTGCCGCT
Source organism: Chlorokybus atmophyticus (assembly GCA_009103225.1). NCBI lineage: Eukaryota > Viridiplantae > Streptophyta > Chlorokybophyceae > Chlorokybales > Chlorokybaceae > Chlorokybus > Chlorokybus atmophyticus. The sequence goes on along the minus strand of RHPI01002990.1, from coordinate 456,942 downwards.
TGTAGGCACCTGTGTGTGCTACTGTTGTTGTATAGCTTGTATATATAATGCTATGATGTTTGGAATGCAGGTACAATCGCTTAGACACCGTTGTACAGCGCTATGCCAGGCCTAATACGGCGCGTTTCCTGGCGATTAAGATCATTAGTGACTCGTTGATTTTCGGGCCCGCTTTCATAGCAGGCTACTTCATATACATGGGGTTGGCTGAAGGCAACCCTCCGCGTAGGGTTCTAGAAGACTTGAAGCGCGATTTCTTGCCCGCGTTTGCTGTGGAGTTATCGTTCTGGCCTCTGTTCCAGACAATCAACTTCAGATTTGTGCCAGTCAGGCACCAGCTTTTGTGTGTGAATGCGGCCGCCATTCTAGAGAGCGCCTTCCTGTCTTGGGTCAAGCACAACGAGGGCGCGTTTCACGAGTTGGTGCCAATCCTAAGGCAGCGCAAAGCTTTGAATGATAAGTCCACGTGACCTCGGTCAGCGTATGGGGTGGCTAGCGCAGCGCCAAGTATTGTCGGCACTCCATCTGGTGCAATTCCTCTTCAGCTGCTGCAAATAGACCTGAGCTGGTTCAAGTGCAGGCACGTTGGTTGTGGGCACAAGGTATGATGTAGTTAGAATGGAGTCGGTAGGTAACAGTATTACCATACCGCTGTGATGCGTAAACTAGCGAGGCTATGCTGGGTTGCTGCATTGTGGAGGTCAGTTTGCGCGGATGCATGTGCAATCACGTGAAAGGACAAGTCAGTGAGCAACGTGTGCATCACAACATGGCCAAGCATTACTTTGCTAACTATGCTGGGCTATATAGTCTGACCACTCAGCACTATGCTAACCACCAGGTAACTGTCCAATGACAACCGCCAGATAGTTGTTGCTAGTCACATCAAGTCCAGCTGCTTAGTCACTTAGATATGAAGCGCCTTCAGTAGCGTTGGGATGCTCAACTGTGGGAGATGTACAGGTTCTTGCACTGTTGCATCCGAATTACTGGAAATCTTATGTACTCTTGCCAGCTCTTGGTAGATGCGAAGTGCCCTTGCAAAGCCCTTGGGTACATCGACTGGATCCGCCGTGATCACATCGGTAGAGGGGACCATGTCAGTCGGCTTCTCCACGTCAACACAGAACTCGTTTGGCGTGAACACTTTGTGGGGGTCGACCTCCCGTTTGATCTCACACAACCTGTTATACTTGGCTTGGTTCTCATGGTAGAAGGGCCAGGCCATGCCCCAGTTCTTCTCGGTCAGGTTGGCGTAATAGCTGCCCCACAGCACGCGCCGGTCGTCCTTTGAGAACACGCCACTTGGGCCCTTCAGGCTCTTGTCATTGTGTGCCACCCACTCGTCTGATATCTCCTTTGGCTTCCTGTCGGCCGCATCAGCTAGTACGTCTTCCGGGTCATAAAAGCAGTCCAGCACGCAGACCACGCTGGTGTCACGCCAGCTGCAGGGTGTGCAAGCAGCACAGCATTAGAAGTGGTGTTATTTTCTAGGTGGACATCAGCCCACAGCTCTGACTTGCTTCTGAATAGCTTGGCGACAATGCATCAGATTGCTAGCACGAGTACTCAGGAGAGAGATTGCATGTAGGCGGTGCACAACTAGTTGACCGCAGCCTGAAAGGCACTGCCTTATTGACATGCCTGAAAGCTGTCTTGCCCTCTGCATCGTTGTTGCGGAAACGGGAGTGTTTGCCACCAAAGTGCTGGATCTGGACCGCCAGTTTGCACCCATTGGTCACGTCCGACTCAATCTCCTTAATGCGGTCGGCGGTGTACTCTGGCCACTTATCCGCGCCCAGTGTCGTAGAGTTTGTCACGTAGCAGCGCTACATAGCAGCACATCACTCAGCAGAGGCAATTACAGATATCTTCATGTTCCAGTTGTTTACAAGCTGATGTAGCTGAGAGGCATGATGTTATGGGCTGTGCAGGCTAAAGGCTTGGAAGCATGCAAAGTCATGACGTTTGTGAAGACAGGAGTGCAAGCATGTGCAACTGCCTGTGTCAGATGCCTGCGTTAGCAGCTTGCATAGCGTTTCCACCTTGTTGTATGGCATGTCAAACTCTCGCACATCCTGGAACACCCATTTCGATGTCAGCACCGACATGGGCGTCGGCTCCTTGTCATCAACCAGCACAGCACTCAGGCTTCCGCTGGTAGCTTCCCTAATCTTCTGGAACCATGCTGGGTCGTACACCTGGCCCTTGCCCTCCAGGTTGGCCCATTGCACGTAGAGGATGATGGCAGCGGGCCAGATGCTTGGCGGGCGCTTTGTCTCGCCACCATACTCCTCCTGCAAGAGACTTGGCATTACAGTGACAGGTATAGTGACTTGCAGCAGTCAGGCATGCATCACTGAGGTCTGGCTCAGTCAACTCGCAGCTGCCTTGCTTGACAGCAGACCTCCGATCAACAAGTGTTGTAGAGTGCGTGATAGGCAAGCACACAAAGCCTTTGTAGCGGCTACATTACATGCGTGCACTGAGATAGGTGCTTACCGGGTTCCATGTCCTCATGAACGAGTCAATCTGGTTGATGTCAAACTGCGGCAGTATCTTCTGGCCCTGGCTGAGCACGGAGATGCAGAAGTCGTGATCCGCTGGGAAATCGTCGTCAGCTACCATCTCAGCCATGAGCTTGAGTAGTGCCAACACCGTGTCGTACTTGTACTCGGCGATGACCTGCATACAATAGAGACATCATGAGCAACAAGCAGCAGACTAGTAATTTCAACGTCAGCCTCTGGAGTGCTTCTGCTAAGCATTGCAGTCAGTTTGAAACATTGAGGAACCAGGTCTTGCAAGCAAGAGGACCACAGCATGCATGACTTGTTTGGAAGGTTGCCGGTATGCACTTTGCGTGAGAGGACTCACCTTCATGCCACGCGAGTTGGGGTGGTCTGAGTCGTGCAGTGGCTGAAGGATAATGTGCGTGAGTACAGCGTAGTTGCCTGGGCTCCCACCCAACATTGCGTAGAAGAGGGCTGCCTCCTTCTCATCCGTTGTGGAGCGCGAGATCTCATGCACCACTCCATCAGCAGTGATGACTCTGATGCCGACAATGTAGTCGGACAAGAGGCCAAAGGAACGCCCGAGCTGGCCATAGCCGCCTGCACCAGCAGAGAAAACAGGATGCATGAATATCAAGCCTACAGCATAGTCGAAAGCAAGTGCAAGCAAGCAGCAGTGCCTCAAAGACAGCTGCTTATAAGTGCTACATGGCCTAAGCAGAGACTTAGCACCCCAGCGGCTCTCGCTCAGCTAGCACGGCAAGCAATCCTCAAGCAGTACTGATAAAGTTTGCCCTAGCAAATTGCAAACCATTTGCACAGCGCTGCATGAAAGCAAGGAGAGAAAAACAGACCTGTTTGCGCGTGTCCCCCTACGTGCACGTGGTAGCACTGCCCATGTGGCACAAACAGTCCCCGCTTTCCCAGCTCAGCGTTCATGTCTGCGAGGGAGTAGCTGACTCCCAGACGCAGCTGGCGTGTGTCCTCATTCCAGTCAAACTCCATGTACGCCTCGCTCAAATCCAGCAGGATGTTGCGCCCTGAAGTTGAGGACGCCCCGCTGTACTGGTGTCCACCCGTACGCACAGCTATGGCGATGCCATTGTTCACAGCGTAGGCGATGGCGCTGCGCACGTCGGCGTCAGCAGTGGGCGACTTGGGGTAGATGATGGCGGCAGGGTCCATGCCACCCTCCCCGCCATGGCTGCTGTAAGCATACTGGTAGCGGAAGAAGTCGTAGTCAGTGTCGTCCTTGTGGTGCACCTCGCCGAGGAAGTTAGGCAAATTCGCCATGCCTGGATGTGCTAGAATCACACAGCGAGCAGCGTGCAGGATGAGGCAGGCGCAGCAGCAGCTTCTTCAACTTCAGCAGTAGATACAGCAGACATATATATACGCACCTATACCCATGAAATATGTCTGGCTTGGTCACCGCGGTGCGTTTTGCTGCGCAACCTGCCGCGTGCAATGCAGCCCTAGCGGGCCCGGCAAACGCGTGGATTGCTAAGCCCTGTCCGCCGCCAGGAGGAAAGGGTGCCGTCGCTCCGAGCGAAACTGCTACAGATAGATCAGCCCAGCCAGTTACGGTCCGGCTGTCGTGGCCACAACCAATGGACGGTATTACTCACGGTAATGTTAATCGATATAGAACGTGACAAATTTTCTGACACATTGTGTCACGACACATGTGTCATACTGTGTCGTGTCGCTGCCAGGTATGTTGTCTCATGCGATGTTATTGTAGCCTTGGACTGGGGCCAAAAGTAAGTTTGCCCATTACACCGAATAAACATATATGGTTACCTTTTACTTATACTGCTTGTATGAGTTCTTGCAGAACAACGTGAGTAGCCAGTTGCACGTAGCCACAAATCATATGAATCAATAGTAAATAAATAAAACGTATTATAAAAGTATATAATATATAAAAATGTACGCATTAATCGGCACAGTAACATAGCAAACAAGAGTTGCAATGCAACACTTCAAGTGTAAGGGCTAATGGCAAACAAGCACACGGCAAGATGCATAAGAGTCACACTGCATTGCAGCGTGATTTTACGTACTCATATGTGATCACAAATCTCCTTGTTATACATGCGTGTTAAGCGCCGCAAGCGAATCAAACATCATTTATTTTTGTCCTAATTCTCGGGAGTTGTTATACTTGACACCGTTGGTTGTATGTAGGAAGGACTCGTTGTGACAAGAAACATTAATTGTAATTACTTCATTCGCGAGCTTAAATATATTGTTGCATTCATAGGCTCATCTTGCATATGTTTATAAGAACATTTTGAGGATGTTTAATCGCGGCTTTATTGTGCAATTTAGGAACATGCCAATGCGCATGAACAAAAAGAGGAAAAGATAAGAATTTGCATTACATTCATATTGACATTCATGCCGTTTAATTTACATTTAACAATTGCTTTCAAGTAAGCCGTTGAGCGTTTAATCGTTGTCTGACTCAAGTTTGCAAAACAATCTGCAACCGCCGGGCGGGTTGCCCGTCAGATGTCTATTACGCTCGCTGGTGTGGACGCAGCATGTCACAACGACGCTTTTGTACACTCTACCATGAGTTGCATGAAGTTTGCATGAAGACTCAAAGCAGTTTGAAGTCAAAGGGGTATAAGTGGGGTTACAAGTATTAATTGAGGATTGCTAAGCTGCGGGGTGAATAGCTGGATCATGACTTGCAACACAAAGTTTAAATTTTGAATCCATTATTAAGCCTATTAAATGCCCCGTGTTTTCAATCCCTAACACTTACCTACGGAAATTGCACACCGCAGGGAAGTTATCCAAAAGACTCCAACATGCTGTCTACTAGTTGCCAATTGAATTTCGTGTGTCGCGACTCATGCAGCTCATCGGTCTTGGAAACATTAGCTAAGCCTTTGGCTCAACCGTGCACGCTAACTACACTTGCCGCCGCAACCTCATGCGGCATCTTAAAAACACAACTTGAAAATCTGCAGCGAGCACAGTATGTACTCCTTCTTTTGGGAGCATGTTTCCAAGAGCATGCAATGGTTGACACCCTATGTCATTCACAATTTGTCACTCCAGCTGCCATCAACTTGTCAAGTCTTACATGGTGAGTTGAGTCAGCAGCGGCTTTGGTCTCGTTCACACCCTGGTGGCAGACCTTGGTCGGGTACACTGCTTGAAGGAACTGCCTGACAGATGGTCTGACATCCCATTTCAAGGCAGGAATAAGTTATTCCATTGCTGCGGTAGATGTGCTGGCACAGATGCACGTCCAGCTCCCAGCGGTTGCTGGAGTACTTGCCGAGCATATCAACCGTAGGAAGGGCAACAAATGGGAAGCCAAACCGTTGCTGTTTTACAAACCATAAAACAGCAACGGTTTGGCTTCCCAAGTGTTACAGCAGTCTCAGTGAGCCTATGCATGCAGCTACTAGTGGGTTGAACCCGGACAAGGTCTGTAACTGAGCATGAATGAGAACAGGATGCTGCTGACAATCCAGCCCATTGCTGGCCCGGCCAGTGTAGGACGGTGCTACACCAATTGAGGCTGGGCAACGCAATGGCTGCCAAAGGGACAACCTATATAAACGACATGGGCACCCTCGCATGCTCTCAAGAGCAGATTGAAAGGAGTATGACACTCGTGCGACTAATTAGATAACGCTGTAAATTGTACAACATGTGTGCATATCCATGTCGTGTGCAAGTTGTCAAGTGCATCCGCAAGGCACTCAGCGCTCCTGTGCAGCAAGCTTCTGACACTGGCAAGATTGCGCACGAAACGAGTCTGTTCAGCAACAATGCAACAGCACTTACAGCAGCGCATTGCTGACGCGCTCGCCGTGCAGAAGCTTGCTGCACAGGATATTCCACTCTCCTCTGCATTCACCTCCAACGCCCCTTTGCCGTCGCACGGTGTACAGCGCCGGGGTCTTAAAGATGCTGGACGGACAGGTATCTGCTTTGGGACGCTCCAAGCTTATGCGGCCGGCGCTGACATCGAAAAGAATTATAGAGGTGAACTATAGAGGTGCGGCGGTGCAGAGGCAGTCAGAAACCCGCCAGTGCAGACATCGAATGAACTTGGACACTCGGGACGTGAGCCTCCAGATGCCGTTGTTACCCCACACGCGACGCCATAGGTGCAGCTCCTCGCTGCCGTCGTCAACGTCGATGTACTTGATGTTGTCGAGCAGACTATAAACAACGGCATGACGACGCTCGCCTGGAAGCCCCCTGTCTGGCCCCCCTCGCATTGCGGAACCAATGTGATTGACAGACATTGCTCGTTCGCTGGCAACAAAGCCCTCGCCTGTCTGCAGATAATAGGGCAGAGTTGCCTGCATATCTGCCTCTGCGATGTCAGCTGCAGGTAATCTTGACAGAGCAGCCCATGCGCCGGTGGACTGACTGCACGGCTCGGGCGTCAGCAAGTGCCGGGAGCTCTCGGAGCAACTCCCCAGACTCCTCCAGCTCCTCGTCCCTCCCGGGCCATGGTGGCGGTGACGCGGCTGAGTGCCGCGAAGGTGGAGTCCAGCTGAGGCTGCTGAGGCGTCCACCAACGAAGAAGGCGCAGCAACTCATCCACCTGCGAGAGACGGTGTTGTTGATAAGTACTGGTACAGTGCAGTTCACAATCAACACGAGTACAAGCAAAACCAGTACTCACTTGAGCCTCGTTGAGGACCGTGTCGATGGCCACGGCGGCCTCGTCTAGTGTACGGAAGCCGTAGACAAGCTTGGCTACAAAGTTGTACTCGTCTCGGCCGTGCAGGTGGTAGTGAGCAAGCAGCTCATCCCAGACACCTGGGTCGCGGAAGCATGGCTGCGGGTGTGCCAACATTGTTTGCAGCAGCGCCAGGCGTCTGGCGTGTGCGTCGGATCGAGGCGACACCTCCGTGAGCTTGATGACGCGCAACCCTTGACCGCCTGAGGCATCGACTCCCGAGCTGCCACGCTCATTGGCCAGCCTCCCGAGTTGTGTTTGAACACGCATGAATGCCAACCACTTGAGAGTGGAGTCATTCACGAGCGAGACGGCAGCAGCCCTGCCAAGGCTGGATGAGATTCCCATTGCACGCGGCACGAGAGCAGCACAGAGCGCATTGGTGGCAAAGGGTGTAGGGTACCAGAGTTACTCACCCTTGCAGCTTGCGGCGATTCGCCTCGTGCGCAATGTACGGTCCGTCCGTCCGGGCCTTTGAACGTTGCGAGACCTGGAGATGGCCTGCAGATTCTCCAACCAGTCCGCACAAGGGCCGTGCGCTGCTCAGTCAAAGGTGCCGAAGCGCGCCGCTGGTGCAGCCATGCTGTGGAGGGAGATCAGACACGAAAACGCAGGTAGACAGTGAAAGCTTGACACGCATTGCAAACATGCATTCAGAGGCAGCGAAAGACATGCTCGCGCAGATGCCAAGGGACGGACCTGGTGCTGCAGCGATGGAGAAGTCAAGACCAAGAGTGGGATTGGAATTAAGGCTGCTGAGGGCGCAAAGGGTGCGGGAGGAGGTCAGAATGCGAACGAGAGTCAAGGTGGTACGGAAGAGTGCTGTGAACGAGGAAGAGACACGTGATGTTGACATCACAATGCGCTGTGGAAATAGCAGGCATGCAGGCAGAGTTAGTAAGAGTTGACAGAGACAGCGACACACTTTCAAGCTGTCAACAGGTTGTTGGCAGCCCTAGTCGTAGCACCATGGATCAGCGCCAGTGCCCCCGCCAGCCCGGTCACCACGCACCTTGTTTGCCCTTGCGCCCCTGGCCTGAAGACAGTGACAACGGATTGACGAAAGGAAGGCACCAAACAACATGAGTGCCAGAGCAGCAACCAGAGTAACGACAGCAGAGCAGCAGCGATGGCTACAGTTATACCTTTGGCCTGCTGGTGAAGTTTTCGTGTCAGGTTGGGAGCAGCTGCAAAGCCTCCCAGGGCGATAAGCCAAATTGCCAGCAATTGGCAGGACGTAGGAGAAGTGAGCGTGTCCCCTGAACAAATCACAGCTGTGGTTACAGCCTGCAACTGAGCAGGTACACACACGTTGACACTGTTGTGAGCTTGGATGGATGCGGCACTAAGTGGGCAGTGTGTAAGTTGCAAGTGCAAAATACCAGCCTGGCGAGCATGCGCTTGGGAGTAGCCTCACTTCCAACTTAACGTGATGGACAGCGCGCAGCACAACAGCGCACAGACTGGCGAACAGCGTCACACACGTACATACATGCTGAGACGCATCCAGTGCCCAATTGCTTGTGATGAATATGAGCTGCAGTTCATGAGCAAGCAATTGGGAGCACGCGTCACTTCACGTGTTGTAGAAGCAATCCCAGTCTGGATGAACAAATTGAGCCACAATGCTGCTGCTGCTGACTGAACGTTCCATGGAAGTACAGCATGATGCGTGCAAAGAAATGCTGCTGCTGGTGTGTTTGCTGGCTATGGCTAACATGCATACGGGCCTACTTACGCACGACTACTACTACCTTGACCTAGCACAACTTCTCGCATTTTTGACAAATGCGATGATGTAGCAGACTGTGCCACAGGCGGCAGGCACTTACCTTTGCTGTCGGCAGCAACTTTGTCCAAGCAGCGCGTCCGTAAGGCAGAGCTGGGCGAGTAATTTTTGACGCACAGCCGTCGCTGGCGTGAGCTGTCAACCCTCATTCCGATCGCCACCGCCGCCGCCGCCGCCGCCCCCCTCGGCCGCAGCAACATAACCAAGTGAGCGGAGCATCCAGCGGAGGGCGCATGGCTCCATGCGTTCCTGCCTGGACCGCAACCGCAACCGCCCGTACCGCGCGGCGCTGAGATGCCCGTACTCCGCGGCGCCAACTTTGGGGCGCCATCCCTGGCCATGTCAGCCACATCGCAACTGGCAGACCCTCCATTGCCTACTTCCGGCCGCGGCTGGAAGTTGTGGAAAACAAAAAAAAAGGTTGATCCCTTCCATTCCATTCGCAGTGTACAAGTACAAAGTCAGATTGCTGGGTCGGACATCTTGACATCAATGCAAAGGTCAAAGGCGATCGCAATTTCAAGCGCCCGTACCACGCGGCGTCTGCGCCAAACGCTTGTATGCCGCGCATTCCGGCGGCGGGTGGCAGTTGATCGTCGGAACTTACGAGCACACAACCATTGATCACCTGCTTCCGTTCGTTGTTTTGCGGCTGTAGAATATATATGGTTACTAGATATGGTCGTCATCAACCCCCAGTGCACGTATATGCAGCAGGCGGTATTTTATCAACCGCATTCCGTTGCAATGTGCGCAGAGTTCATGCCAATGCCGTGGCTTTATTTCAATGATGACATTAATGTGGTGCTAGTAAAACTGTGGCAGTATCTTCTGGGACAACCGAGATGCAAAAGTTATAATCTGCTGGCATCGTCGTCAGCTGCCATTGCAGTGTTGAACTCAAGCAGCGCCAACAGTGTGTCGTGCTTATACTCAGTGGTGAGTTACATGCACGGGAGACATAAGTAAGCAGCAAGCAGTAGCGTCATGGCTCACAAGATCATGCAAGCTCTCAGGGTTGCTGTGCGCTGACACAAGAAGACAAGTGCATGCATGCACTTGTCTGTTAGGTTGGTGACATGCACTTTGTTTGAGAGGACTCACCTTCAGACCACGTGAGTTGGGGTAGTCTGAGTCATGCCGTGGCTGAAGGATGATGTGCATGAGTACAGCACAGTTGCCTGGGCGCCCGCCCAACATGGCATAGAACAGGTCTGCCTCCTTCTCATCCTCTGTGGAGCGCGAGATCTCATGCACTGCAGGACCAGGATACTCTGCTGTACTTGTGTCCCCTGTGTGTACAGCTATAGCAACGCTCTGGTCCACCGCATACTATGCGGTGGACCAGACCAGACCGGACCAGACCAGAGCGCAGCGCCATTGCCTTAGTAAGGCAATGGCGCTGCGCTTTGGGGGACAATGCCGTGACGGTCACGGCACTGTCGCTGTTTGTGACGCTCCGAGCTCGAGTGCATGTGGCGGTGGTGACCACAAGATCACACGCGTTCGAGCGTCACAAAATAAATACATAATTAAAGTCAATACTTGACAGACTTGTCTAGCAACCGTAAGCCCAGATGTTGTTAAACATCTGTGTCGTATATCGTGCGGCGATGCCCAGCTGTGAAAGGAGCTAAGACAGAGACGAAGAAGGGCGGGGGGTTTCTTGTGCAGCAAGCATTTGAACGGCGGGCGCCAGCGATATGCGTCTTCACGTGCTAAGCTTACAATTGCGTTGCCGAAAACATGCGCGCGATGCAGCTGTTGTTGAACTTGACAAAACCTGCACCGCACGCGTGTCTTCGGCAACAGCAGAGTTGCAGCATGTAAAGAAGCGCGTCGCTGCCAAGCTTGCCGTGCAGTGGCTTGCTGCACAAGAAACCCCATCAGCGGCGGCGGCTAGCTAGTCAGCCAGCTAGCTAGCTGTGCAGCAGCTGCTTGTCGCACACCTCCTCCTCCACAGACACATGCCTCTTCCATGCATGAGCTTGAGCTTCTCGTTATGCTCCTACTCATACGCCTCCTCCCCTGCAGCAGCATGACGCTCGACAGCTGCCTCAGCGCCTTCCCTATCAAAGCCAGCACCAGCTAGTCCTTATGCCCATGGGCGTTTGCGGAGAAGGAATGTTGACAAAGCTTTTACTTGGGTGCACAAAAGGATCAAAGCGCAAGTCTGCAGCTTGGCGGCCTCCTCCTCTGCTGTGCAACCTCAAGGAAGCAGCAGCTTGGGGGAGAAGTCTGCAGCTAAGGAGGAGGAAAGCCAGGAATAAGTTATTTGGTTGTGGTTTTGTGAGTGTGCAATTGGGACCTTTAAGTCTGCTTAAAACCTTTTGTTACACATAAACACTCCAAGGAGTTGTAATTGTATAGGGGAGTTAAAGGTGCAAACAGATAAACAACTGAATAAGCGCATGGCTAGATTCCTGCATGCACGTGTGTGCTTGTAGCAAAGCTGCTAGTACTGCTAGCACTTGCAAAGCATAACAATCAGTGTGTGCATGTGCATATGTGCTTGGAGCACGTAAGTGCGTGTGCATGTGCATGTGCGTGTGAGTGAGTACATGAGTGTGAGTGAGTGGGTGAATAACTCAAACAGTGTTGCAATCAATATCCGAGAGTTTAACTTCAAGTTGTAACTAGATTGGCGGTCAGCGCTGCGCATGCGGGGGCGCTTGGGCTCTGGCCGCCACACAATCGTGTCCGCGAGCCTCAACAACTTAAAGTTCCCATCTCGGGCGGGGCCTCTGGCTCTCTCTATGAGTGAGACACACCCGCTGACCACATTCCGGCATGAAGTTGCAGTGAGTGGGAGGTGTAGAGTGAGCGAGTGTGAGCGTGAGTGAGCAGCCAATTGAGTGAGTCATGAGCGCGCAAACGGAGTTGTGAGTAAGCATGCATGAACTTAGAGTAAATTGTAGTGAGTAAGGGAGACAGGGATCCCTCCGGGAAGGAGGCAGGGAGGGTGCGAGTGTGAGTAAGTGTGAGTGCAAAACAGCTCAGAGTCTAATGTGTTGGCAGTCGAACTGAGAATATGTAGCTTGATACCAATCTCACAGACATGCAAGGGGGCGCACACTAGTTAGAGGAAGGCTTGATGACTTACCAGGCAGAAGTCGGTTATTAGGCTGTAGCACAACCGAGTAATACTGGTTGACGTCAACAGCAGCGCTGTGCGCATCCCCAGCCTGTGGATGGAAAATAAGATTGAGTAAACTGTACTGAGTGCGCGAGGGAGGGTGCGTGAATGAGTTGACGAGCTAGCAATATTTTGATTCAAATTCCGCCAGTGTGAATGAGTGAGTAAGTCAGACACACACCCTCAGACCGCATACTATGTGCCCCCCCTTTGCGTGTTGGCAACATGCAATGACAAATGGCTAGATGAAGGCCTAGGCTTAGTCGGGTTGGGCAACATTCTCCCACCAAAACGCTCACCAGCCTGTTCGTCAAACAACACGAGCAACTCGTAGTTGACAGCAGCAGATGTACACATCTCTCAAGCTGGATAACACAGGCGGCGGGCGTTGCCAACAGTGTTGTAAATCTCTTTCAGGGTAGAACTTATCGCACTATTCTCCCAAAAGGCGCTAAGGTGGGAACCGGGGGATGCAATCCGAAGATGGCATGGTCGTGATGAGGTGAATCCGCCCACAGCGGAAAGAGTGAAAGTGAGAACGACTGCAAGTGTGCAACGGAAGCAGAGGGGGGACATGTGCGTGGATGCATGCAGGAGGAGAAGCGCCTGTGCAACACCTCCCATTCTGCGCGGCGCCAGCAGGTTTGCTGTAGCCCTTCTCCTCCTACCGAACAGGCGCATGACGATGGAAACTAGGCCCCTCGGTGCCGTCGCATATTGCTCACCGCTGCCCCTCCGACACGAGCATGGGTGTAACACGGCTTTCGGCCGCGTTCGGAAGTTGCATTTTACTCACGGAAGCAATTAGCCGTCCCCCCTACAATTTTGATGTAATGTTTTTAGAAACCGTTGCAACTACTACCCCGGGCGGCAAGCCTGACACCGTCACCATCTTGGTGCGGAGCAGCAAAAACACCAACTGCAAAGACCGAGATAACATGCCCCGATAAGCTTGTATTGTCGCGAGCCAGGGAGGGAGGGAGGGAGAGTTAGTGTGACTGAGTGATTGTGAGCCACTAAGTGAGCGAGAGTGAGTGAGTCAAATGTGTTTGGTTTGGAAGTCGAGACTTGCACCTTGATTGGCGGAGTTTCGGTGCTGAGCATGCAGTGCCCCTTGGCTTTCACACGACCGCCATGTGGCTTGCGGAGATGGCATCTCTGCGAGCCTCAACAAAGTCTCTTTCTGTTCGTTCGTTCGTTGTGCGTAGTGCAAAGGCAAACGGGATAAACGTGCACCGTGTACTGCACGGTGGAGCACGTACTAGTATTACGTGCACTGTATATGCACTCAATCAGCCACCCACTCACCAGGTTTACTTACCCCGTTACTCTACTCAGTCAGTCACTCCATTGCGCATGCTCCCACTTGGTCACGAATGCAGTCGCGCACTTAATATGCTCAGCCTGAAGTGAGGTGCTCCACGCCTGGCTGCTGCGGAGGTGGTTATGTGTGGAGCGATAGAGTTAGTACAAGAAAAAGTGAACTTGCCCGATGGAAATGAACTGCAGTACAAGGGAGGGAGGGCGAGTGGGTGTGAGTGAGTGGGTAAGTGGGTGTGCAATTGTGAGTGATTGATGCACGTACGTGTGCCTGCTTTGTGTGTTCTCAGAGCACATAAGCACATACCTGTGCCAAACTTATTTCCAGCTCAAGCCGCCTCCAAGAAACCTCAGCTCCCGCGCCATAACCAGAACATCCTTGTCATATCATTAAGTCCGCTTGGTTTTTTCCTGCACACAAAGACTCCAGGGAGTGGTAGTACTTTGCAGGGGAGTTTGCAGGGGTACGCTCCATTAAGAGTTGTACTCAAACAGATAAACAGGTGCACATGCGCGTGCTTACATGCCTGCGAACACGCGTGTGCTTGTAGCAGCAAATGTAAAGCATAACAACCAATGTGTGCGTGTGAATAAGTGAGTGAGTTTGAGTATATGAGCATATGAGTGTATGTGAGTGCCACTCAGTGAATGCCGTGTGAGTAAGTGCCGCTCAGCCAGTAAGTGAGTTAAATGGCTTTGATATTGATATTGAAAGTTGTACCTAGTTTGGTGGTCTCGGCGCTGCGCATGCGCCAAGACCACCAAACTAGGTACAACATGCTCTGGCTGCCACCCAACCGTGTCCGCGAGCTTCAACAAAGCTTCAACCAAGTTATGATGTCTCTCTGGGAGTGAGTGTGAATGGATAAAACACACCCGTTGACCATATGCCCGGAGTGAGCATCAATTCCAGTGAGTGGGAGGGAGCGAGGGAGGGTAAGTGAGCAAGCGTGAGCGAGATTGAGCAGCAGTCTGAGCAAATCATAAGCGCAAAATCGGACTAGTGAGTAATCTTGACTACAGAATGAACATAGTGAGTAAGGGAGAGGGATCCCCTCCGGAGACAGGCAGGGGTGTGTGAGTGAGTGAGTGAGTGAGCGAGTGTGAATGCAGGACAGGTGAGAAAGTTCAACGTATTGGCATGAAAGTTGAGAGTGCCTAGCTTGTTATTCCACATACATGCAACGAGGCACACAGTTGGTTAGATGAACGCTTGGTAAAACTTACCAGGTAGGATCTGGAGACTGGGATGCATGACCAGCGATTAAGTTCAGTGTCGTTGACGTCTACAGCAGCAGCCTGCTGGTGGTATTTTGAATTCGGCGTACAGCTGCTGCCGGCGGGAACAAGGCGTTGAGCGGAGTTGTGCCCCTCCTGTACCTCCTGGCCTAGCGTGTACCACAGCCGCCGTTCGCCGCCGCCTACGGCGCAGCGGGCCGATCCGCGATCAGCCGATGTCTGCTGATAGCCAGAAATCTACAGTGGTAATCTTCGTTCCCGTTTCCTTTTTAAACATATATATATATATATATATATATATATATATATATATATATATAT
>RHPI01002990.1:310144-441682 GCA_009103225.1 Chlorokybus atmophyticus | reverse complement strand
ATATATATATATTATTGGACACAACGTTGGTTATAACCCGGATTAAAACAGGGGTCGCACGATGGTCACGGAGTTGTTCTCGATGGCCACGGCGGCCTCGTCCAGTGTGCGAAAGCCGAAGACGAGCTTGGCCACGAAGTTGAACTCATCTCGGCCGTGCAGGTGGTCGTGAGCAAGCAGCTCATGCCAAACACGAGGGTCACAGAAGCATGGCTGCGGGTGTGCCAACATGGTCTGCAGCAGCGCCAGGCGTCTGGCGTGTGCGTCGGATCGAGGCGACACCTCCGTGAGCTTGATGACGCGCAACCCTTGACCGCCTGAGGCATCGACTCCCGAGCTGCTTCGCTCGTTGGCCAGCCTCCCGAGATGTGTTTGCACACGCATGAATGCCAACCACTTGAGAGTGGAGTCGTTCACAACCGAGACGGCAGCAGACCTGCCAAGGCTGAATGAGCTTCCCATCACACGCATGGCACAGAGCGCATTGGTGGCAACGGGTCTAGGGTACCGGAGTTACTCACCCTTGCAGCTTGCGGCGATTCGCCTCGTGGGTGATGTATGGTCCGTCCGCCCGAGCCTTTGCAACGTTCTTCGATCTGGAGATGGCCTGCAGATTTCCCAACCAGTCCGCACGAGGGCCGTGCGCTGCTCGGTCGAAGGTGCCGAAGCGCGCCGCGGGAGCAGCCATGCTGTGGAGGGAAATCAGACTCATTCACGCAGGCAGACAGCGAAAGCACGAGACGAATTGCAAACATGCATTCAGAGGCAGCAAAAGACACATGCGCGAGTGCGTGCGTATGCTTGAACCAAGCCACGAGGACGGACCTGGTTGCAGCGGTATAGAAGTCAAGACCAAGAGTGGGGTTGGAATTGAGGCTGCTGAGGGCGAGAAGTGCGGGAGAAAGTCAGAATGCGAATGAGAGTCAAGGTGGCATGGAATAGTGCTATGAACGAGTGAGAGGCGCGTGATCTGGACATCACAATGCGCTGTGTTAGTAGCAGGCATGCCGGCAGAGTTGGCAGAGACAGCGACACACCTTCAAGCTGTCAACCGGTTGTTGGTAGCCCTAGTCGTAGCGCCATGGATCGGCGCCAGTGCCCCCGCCAGCCCCGTCGCCACGCACCCCTGGCCTGAAGACAGTGACAACAGATTAGAGAAAGGAAGGCGCCAAACAACATGAGTGCCAGAGCAGCAACCAGAGTAACGGTAGCAGCGCATCAGCAATGGCTACAGTTATACCTTTGGCCTGCTGGTGGAGCCTGCTGGTGGAGTTGTCGTGGATGCGAGCTGCAAAGCCTCCAAGGATGACAGGCCACAACGCAGCAGAAGTGAGCTTGTCCCCTGAGCAAATCACAGCCGTAAGACTTGGTTGTTGCAACTGAGCAGGTACACACACGTTGACACTGTTGTGAGCTTGAATGGATGTGGCACGGAGTGGGCAGTGTGTAAGTTGCAAGTGCAAAGTAACAGCCCAGCAACATGCCCCTGTGATCACCTCGCCTCACGTCTAGCTTGACGTGGTGGGAAAGCGCACATCACACACACCAGACAGCACAACAGACATGGTGGCATGCTAGCTAACCCATGCGATAGCTAACCCAATTGCTTGTCATGGTCAGCAGCATGAGTTCATGACACAAGCAATTGGACGAGCATACACCACTCTTTTAGTGGATGTTGTGTAAGCATTGCTAGTCTGGACAAACAAATTGAGACGTAAACTCGTACTGCTGCTGACTGAACGTTCCATGAAAGCACAGCATGATGGGTGCAAAGGAATGCCGCTGCTGCTGCTGTGTTGTTTGCTGGCACTGCCTCTATGCCTAATATGCATACGGGCCTACTTACGCACGACTACTACTACCTGTACCTAGCGCAACGTTTCGCATTATTGACCAATACGATGGTGTAGCAGACTGTGCCACAGGCGGCAGGCACTTACCTTTGCTGTCGGCAGCAACTTTGTCCAAGCAGCGCGTGCGAAAAGCAGAGGTGGGCGAGAGATTCCGACGCACAGCCGTCCGCTGGCTTGAGCTGTCAACCCTAATCCCGATCGCCACCGCCGCCGCCGCCCCCCCCGGGCGGCCGCAGCAACATGAACAGCGCGGAGGATCCAGCGCAGGGCGCATGGCTCCTGCCTGGGCCACAACCGCAAGCGCCCGTTCAGCGCGGCGTCTGCGCTAGGACGCCCGTACTCCGCGGCGCCAACTTTGGACGCCATCCCCGGCCATGTCAGCCACATCGCAACTGGCAGACCCCCTCCGCCTACTTCCGGCGGCGGATGGAAGTTGATGGTCGGAACTTAGGAACGCACAAATATTGGTCAATTGCTTCCGTTTGCTATTTGACGGCATATCAATATAGAATTGCTGGACTTACGTTCTATTAAAATAGTGGGCATACAAATATCAACTTGTTGGACTTACGTCCTATCAAAACAGTGGTCGGAACTTAGGAACGCACAAAGATTGGTCAATTGCTTCCGTTTGCTATTTGACGGCATACGAATATCAACTTGTTGGACTTACGTTCTAGTAAAACAGTGGACCGGCTATGTATATTCATTGTATAACCGCCAACTACAATGTATCATTGTATAACGGCTATGTATACTCATTAGTGCAATTATGTCATTGATGTGGTGGTTCTTTCATGCACATACATGTCTGCCTCAACTGAGCGTGCACATGCTACTTCATGCTACTTGCCAACAACAACCACCGCATGCAACTCAGTGAATGATAACGAACATGACAAACACGCAACAACACTCACATGCACATGAAGAACGTGCACCGTCACTGTCACAATCTATCTAAGCGACTACTTCGGGGACTAGCACTGCGGCTAGCTAGCACTACCGCACTAGAACAAGCAGCACTCAGCTCACTCAGACTCGGACTCTGAGAGGAGCCATCGCCGAGCCTTTGGGGCTGCAGTGGAAGGCAGTGTTGGTCTTGATGCTTGCTTTAAGTCCGTGCCAGTCCCCTGCAAGGACCCCGAGCTCGGGGTTTGCTTGTTTGCCTTGCGTTTGGATGACGAGGGGCTGTGCGGAGACTGCACATCCAACATTGCAACCGTCAACATACATTAAAGTGCATCACGAAGCACACATGTACATCATGCATGCTTTCCAAGGAGAGTCAAGGAACAAGCAAACTCACCGTGTCCTCCAGGGTGAGTCTGCCTGGAGCAGTGGATGGGCGAGCAACCACTCGAGCCGGCGACGCTTGCAAGTCCTCCGCTGCACACCGACATGCGCGCGCGCGCGTGAACACACACAAGCACACGCACACAAATTGTGTAATGAACAACAGGATACAACAACACACGTACAATGACAATTACCACCACAACAAGAGATGCTTACAAGAGAGCTATTGCTTCATGCAGCAGCAAATGAGAGAGCCAACTAACCTGCCAGCTGTGCCTCAATCTCCTCTGCTGCAACTTGAAGGACGTGCTGGTCCACAGCGCCAACCCCTTCATCGTCGTCACTGTCCTCCTATCATTAACATCACAGATTGACATAACTATCACAATCACGTTACAATTGTTACTCACTAACACACTGCAACGTGTTAATGAGTAACAACTGTTTGTTAACAAACACTTGTTACTCTTGCAAGCAATGTATTAGTGCTTGTTATCAAATAGTCGTACTGATCACGCACCAGCTCTTGAAGGACGGTGTCTTCATGCCGTGCGCTCACGTGGAGGACCTCCTCGTCGCTGTCGTCCGGCTCGCAAGGGGTCTGTTGCTGATCGCTGTCGGCTGCAGCCTCACGAGGAGAATGGGCCCTGTAGAACTCTGCGAGCTTGCCTGTCTTGTATGCTTCAACCAACCCCTCCGCAGCGGAAAACGCCTTGGACTTGGCACCTCGTGCAGCGGCCCAAGCTCCTGCCTCTTCCAAGGTTGTGACGCCGACAATGTGAATAGCATTGCGCGCCCACAGCGCCACTGCTGCCTCCGCGACCTCTAGCTCACCGACGTTGCCAAGCTCCAGTGCCTTGATTGCCTCGAAGGTCGGCCTGCGGATCATGTCCTTGACGCTGACAACAGTTGGCGCGGTCCTTCTCCGCGACAATGACAATGCAGCCACCACCGCGAGCTGCATGAGCCCGCTGCGTCCAGTATCGTGCAGCTGGTTGTCAAGCTGCTGCAGTGTGCTGACGCCATGCACTGCGCGATGCTGAAGGGCGGGTGATGAAGAGCTGGGGGATGCGCCAGCAGTCTTCTGGATGGCGAGAGCGCGTGCGCTGCGGTTCTTGGCATCCTGTACACCCTTCTTCAGCCGACTCAATGGAGCAGCGGCCTGCTCCAAGCGCTCCTTCCTGTTTCAGTGCAGCACACATGTGGCACTGTGCAAAGTACATCTCTGCATGCGTGTGCGCGTGCGTGCGCTTGCGCTTGCACTTGTGGGTGTGCGAGCTGACTGATTTTGCAGCAATCAACATCTACTACTAGTACTTACAGCTGCGATGCGCGCTCGGCGTAATCGTCCCACGCCGCGCCGATGATGATGCGAGGGTTGAGCCCCCACATGTCCTCAAGTTGTTGCAGATCGGTGTCGGGCAAGAGCCCGAAGCGAAGCCGGTGCAGGAAGATCTGCACCAACAAGGGAAGCTTGTTGGTGCAGCTGCCAAAGAACTCCTGCATACTGCTGTGGGCTGGGTGGCCGGATTGGACCCGCCCCTCCCACTTGGCCTTCGTGTTCCGCCTGCTGGCGGTGATGTGTCGGGTGGTGAAGTCGTCGAGTTCGGCAGTTGTGGAGACACCCACATTGTCTAGAGCAGCCTGTGCACGTAGATGTGAGATTTTGAAGCATTCAACACAAGCAAACACACAAACCAACACGAACGCAGACCACGCAGCTGCCTCGTGCACACGCAGGCACGCACGCACGCACGCACGCACGAGGCAGCAGGGGCAGACTGAATTAGACAGATGAGGGAGCTTGAAACATGCACACGAACACACGAGAACACACTTGAATAATCAACATAAACATACGAACACACCTGAGTAATGTTTGTCAGGACCGGTAGGTCAAGACACTTTGGCCCGGTCCAGCCATAGTTGTAGGCAGCGTAAGCCTTGTCCCAACATTCGGCGCCCCACCGCGCTTGCACGGCATCGTCAACGAAGTCCTTCAACTCCTGCAAGGCTGCTGCGCGCTGCGCAACTGATGCTGCTTGGGCCTCCTCATACGCCGCTTCCGCTGAGACACCCTCTGGTTGCTGAGACGCCTCGTCTCGTACTAGCGGGTGCCACGCCACTCGAGCGGTGATGGATCTGCCTTCGGCGCGAGTAGAGCGGGCAGTAGAGGATGCTGGAGTGCTGGCTGAGGAGCTCGTCGGAGGCACTCTGGAAGGAGTGCGCACGGCGTGCAAAGGTCGGGGTCTTTGTACCATGACTCCGGACCTGCAGCAATGAACGCGGTCAACGTGGTGTGGCCCGCCGCGCTGCCACGCCTGCGCAGAGCGTCGAGGACTCTGTTCAAGTCGGGGTGCATTGTGTCACGCTCTCCCTCCAGACGGGTTGACGAGGGGTTGACTTGCATGCCATCCAGCTCGGCATGCATGGCTTGGAGCCCGCCCTTGTCGAGGAGTGCTCTGAGCTGTGCAGAGATGCGGTCGACCTCGCGTTTCACCTCAGGCGGCATTGTCGCATGCCGGCTCCCCGACATGCCCGTGTTTGTCCTTGCGCGCGCCGCATAATCGTTGAGGAGGGTGCGCCGTTGCTGCTCCAGCTCCTGGACTTGGACAGTACGGACCTCGCGAATGCGCGCCACGGGCACGACCTCGTCGTGCAGGCTTGCTGTCGGGGTTCTTTCCTGCACTTCTGTTTGTACTCGTCTTGGGCCGCACGCAGAGCTGCGGCCAAGACGCCGTCTATGAGTATCACATCAGTTTCAAGCAGAACAGAGACGTGCATGCACGTGCACCTACCTGCGATCCCCTTAGGGGCCGTGTCGAAGTCCCACCCTTGTCGGCGGGTGACTGATTCGGAGATGACGTCCCGCGCGACGGCGGACCGCCTCGTCTGCGCGCTGCATATGCAGCAGTTGCATCAATGTTGCTGACCGCTGAACTTTGGTATTGCTGTCTTCGCGGGTGTCGGGAACGCTGTCGGATGCTAGCAGCCCATGTCTCTTGGCAATCTGGGCCGCCCTTGTAGCAAGGGACCTCACGTACTGCAGCATTATCTTTGAGCTGTGCACATAGCAAAGAGGTAATGAGACAGGTGAGTGAGATGGAAGCATTCAACACAAACAAACAAACAAACAAACTCACCAACACGAATGCAAGCCATACAGCTGCCTCGCACGCGCGCACGCACGTACGAGGCAGCCGGGGCAGACTGAATGAGACAGATGGAAGAGAGCTTGAATCATACAACACAAACAACTTGTTGAACACACGAAGCAAAGAGTTACTGCACGTGGACACAAGGCATGCACGTGTATGAGAGGATGGGCACCCCTGCATGGATCCATGCAGGGGAGGCGCCCTCCCCTTGCCTCTCTGCCTTGGCGATCTTGGCGCCTTCCTCCCGCCGCCTGCAGCGACTGTCCAGCTGTCGAGCTGTCCTATTACTTGGCCTTCGGGGTTTCAATTGGTGGAGCTTGGGGCCGGCTGCTGTTGCCGACTCGGATAGAACAAATTTGGTCGTGCTGCAGCCTGCCCGGTGAGTTACACTCACCATCAAAATCAACGTGTGACTTGGTGATTTGTGCTAACCCTAATCTCAGCTTACTCACTCACTCACTCACTCACCCTGCCTGCATTCGTTCTTACTCACTTCAAGTCGCTACCTGGGTAGTTTGTTTTTGTTGTGTTTTTGACTGTTGTTGTTTTTTTGACTAATTATACTCGATCTGAGCAGGTTCCCCTGTTTCACTCAGTTTGCTGCTCACGCACCCGCCTTCCTTCTCATACTCGCCACCAGTCATACTCAATTTGCACATGCTTATTTATAGCTTGCAGCCCACTTCCGCACACGGCTTGCTGATCACTCACATTCACACACTTGCTCACTCACACTCAGTTCGGTATGTTAGCTACACTCTCACAGCCTCCCTCCCTGCCTCTCTCCCCAACAAACTCATTACACTTCATTAACAATCCGTGCACATCCACTTACCCACTTGGTTTGCTGCTTACTCACACTTGCACACTCACTCACTCAGTCCCACACCTCCGTCCCTTACTCACTACAACTCATTTTCAGGGCATCCACTCTCACCATCACGGCAACGGTTGCACCTTCACTCATCCACTAACTGACTCACTCACTCACTCACTCACTCAGTCACATGCATGCTCATACTCACCATCCCGCAGCAGCCAGGTGTGGACTGACTCAGCGGATAGAGTGCGTGAGTTTGCGAGCGAGCAATACACAGGGACTCCAAGCTAGCTACAACTCTCAGCCTGCAATCCCAACACACATTCGAGTCACTCATTCACTGACGTACTCACTCTCGCTTGCGCACGCACTCACAGTCTGGTACACTTACACACCCTCCCTCTCTCCCTTATTTGCTGCGACTTCAAGCTCAAACCCGTGTTGTCTCACTTACCCACTCACCCACAGACATCCTCCCGCAGCAGCCAAGCTCGGAGGATGTCGTTCATATCCAAGGACCGCGGGTTGGGGAGGATTTCAAAGGCTTTCGTTCGTACTCGGGGAGTGGACATTCTGCACGACGCATATGCACGCCTACAGGACGGGTAGGGTGTTCACTTGCGTGCGTGCGCGCGTGTGTGTAATGTGCGCTGCATTTGTGATTGTGCGTGTGTTGGTGGCAATCAATGAACTCTGTGCTGCAGGGCTGAGCGGCGCAGGATGTGGAAGCCGGGTGAACCCTGGGATGACCTCAACGCCGTGTGCCTTCACCTCCGCGCGCTGGTGGCCTCAGCAAGCAAACCCGCCCTCGGACGACTTGTGTGTTTTGAAGCTCGCCAAGTTGGCGCCTGGATCCTCGCTCACTCGGGCTAGCCTGCTGCGCCTGGCGCTCATCACGTGGATCCTCGAGCTGCCCCTTGGCGACCCCCTGCGCCACGCGCAGACATGGCGAGACATAGCCTCGCACCCTTCCCTTCACGGCGAAGACCTGCACCAAACCGTGCGCATGTCCTATTATGCACGCTTTGTGCATGGCTTCGATCTCTTGGATCAGGCCGTGCTCATGCTAGAGACCTCCTTGACAGACGCTCAGGTATGTATATGCGTGCGTGCGCGTTGTGTTAATATAATCTCGGTGTCTTCAACACACAAGTTGTGTGAGCGAGCTGAACTAGCAAAGTACACACCCCTGTGTGCAGCTGGTTGCACAGGCTAACAAGTGTGCCCATGTTTAATGCGTGTGCCGCAGTGTGCACTGACTGGCTTGTGTTTCTCCTGTTTCAGATCTCCCTCCTGTTGAGCATGCTTGGCCTCTGGCGCGACTCTCGCGAGGGGTGCTCTCCGGAGAGCAATCATCGCGCCAGGCAATACGAAGAGGTGTTTCGGCGGCTGTCTGCTGGCTATAGGGTTACTGAGGAACAAGGTGAAGACACTTACAGTCAGGAGGAGGGAGAGGACCTCGCCAACTGCGGCTCCGTCAAGCACTTCCTCACCTTGAGTGACGGGTGTCATCCTTGCGCTCTGCTGACCAGCGCAAGACCTCTACCCCGTCTGCAGCGAACCTTCAGCACGCTCCCGTTCACATTCCCCACGCACAGCCTGGTGATGGCGAGCCATCATCTGGTATCCATGGTCAACGTGCGGGCGTCTGAACGGGGGTACGTCCCTCGAGGCGGCCGCGGCCTCGATCGCGACCGTTACCTTGATTCCCTCCATTGCACGGGTGCAGCCCCGGCCTTCAATTGGCGCACTGCCGTCAGCACCATCAAGGAGGCCACAACGTCTTGGAGTACAACCGGGGTCATGGACTTCATGCGCGCTGCAGCTAGGAAGATAGAGGTCGTGTACCATCGCACGATCTCGTCGGCGTGGTACATGGAACCCCCCCAGTGGAGCCGCTTCCCTCTGGACACAGACCTGTTGGCTCTCGTGCTCGCCACGCCGTACTACACAGCCACGAAAGACCTGCAGCCTCTCCAGGCTCCGGTGGCAGCCAGTGGTGGCTACAATCCCAAGTGTGCGCGCACCTACCTGCGCTATCGCTCGTGTGCTGATGCATGTTGGGGGTGTCACGAAACTGATCAACCGATCGCTGTGCAGGAGTAGCTTGGGCAACCTTATACGATGCTTGGAGGCCTTGGGGCTGCTCTCCGGCGCTGATCTTGCCCCTGAAGTCCTAGAGGAGCTCTGGATGACTCAAGGGGGTGCGCGACGCTTGTACCGAACCATGATCAGCCAGGCTGAACCTTACATGGACGTGCACGTCGGGGAGGTGGCAGACATCCTCTGCGCTCCTGCGTACCAGGTGCGCACTTGGTTCTGAATGCTGCTTGCAATGATATGCAAACGTGCTGCTTCATGCTCTCAACCGCACAGGACCTCGCACATGTGCCTGGCCGAGCCGACATCATGCAGCTCGCTGCCTGCGGCCGGTCGCTCCTGGAGTTGGCTCGACGCATGAAGCAGGTCAGCATGCTGACGTGGAGCATGCTGAAGTTTGAAAAGCTACCCGGTATTGGCCACATCACCCTGGAGGTGCATTGGGCCGATAATAAGAATCAAGACAGCACGGTGCGTGCAAGAACTGTGCAGTGATTTGCTGAACCAATGCCATTGACATAACAACTTACACTGTGTGTGTGTTTTCAGCAACTCTATACTCGCGGCGGCATCTACGACGAGGCCGCTGTCTTTGATCTTATCCGGCTCGCACATTACTTCAACTTGCTTTCGCATAGCGATCTGCCATTAGGAGGACTCGCTGCGCTGCCTCCACTTGCACCCGCTGGCGTGGCAGCAACCTCTCTTCCAGGATCTGACACCACAGGGACTGCCGACTGGGGAGGCATGGCCCACAGTGAAGCTTCAACAGGCTGCCCTGGTGATGCTTCGCACAGCAGGGTTCGACATCGACGCGCATGGCGTCCGCGCAGGCGCCACTACCACGGGAGTCTTCGTACCGTGGGTGCTGGACGGCAGCCTCCATTTCGACTTTCAAGAGCCCACCGTTGCGGCCCAGGCTGGCTTCGTTGACAAGTAAGCACACGCTTGAACATGTTGCTTGCTGCTGCACTCTGTCGGCACGTGCTCGTCTCATACACGTGCATGCCTTGTGTCCACGATCAGTAACTCTTTGCTTCGTGTGTTCAACAAGTTGTTTGTGTTGTATGATTCAAGCTCGTCCATCTGTCTCATTCGGTCTGCCCCTGCTGCCTCGTACGTGCGTGCGCGCGGGCGAGGCAGCTGTATGGCTTGCATTCGTGTTTGTTTGTGTTGAATGCTTCCATCTCACTCACCTGTCTCATTACCTCTTTGCCTCAGAAGTGGAGGCAGCGCAGCGAGTCCTCCTAATGGCAGATCGCTATGCGAAAGCAAGTTGAAGTAATGTGCGAGCCGGATAAGATCAAAGACAGCGGCCTCGTCGTAGATGCCGCCGCGAGTATAGAGTTGCTGAAAACACACACACAGTGTAAGTTGTTATGTCAATGGCATTGGTTCAGCAAATCACTGCACAGTTCTTGCACGCACCGTGCTGTCTTGATTCTTATTATCGGCCCAATGCACCTCCAGGGTGATGTGGCCAATACCGGGTAGCTTTTCAAACTTCAGCATGCTCCACGTCAGCATGCTGACCTGCTTCATGCGTCGAGCCAACTCCAGGAGCGACCGGCCGCAGGCAGCGAGCTGCATGATGTCGGCTCGGCCAGGCACATGTGCGAGGTCCTGTGCGGTTGAGAGCATGAAGCAGCACGTTTGCATATCATTGCAAGCAGCATTCAGAACCAAGTGCGCACCTGGTACGCAGGAGCGCAGAGGATGTCTGCCACCTCCCCGACGTGCACGTCCATGTAAGGTTCAGCCTGGCTGATCATGGTTCGGTACAAGCGTCGCGCACCCCCTTGAGTCATCCAGAGCTCCTCTAGGACTTCAGGGGCAAGATCAGCGCCGGAGAGCAGCCCCAAGGCCTCCAAGCATCGTATAAGGTTGCCCAAGCTACTCCTGCACAGCGATCGGTTGATCAGTTTCGTGACACCCCCAACATGCATCAGCACACGAGCGATAGCGCAGGTAGGTGCGCGCACACTTGGGATTGTAGCCACCACTGGCTGCCACCGGAGCCTGGAGAGGCTGCAGGTCTTTCGTGGCTGTGTAGTACGGCGTGGCGAGCACGAGAGCCAACAGGTCTGTGTCCAGAGGGAAGCGGCTCCACTGGGGGGGTTCCATGTACCACGCCGACGAGATCGTGCGATGGTACACGACCTCTATCTTCCTAGCTGCAGCGCGCATGAAGTCCATGACCCCGGTTGTACTCCAAGACGTTGTGGCCTCCTTGATGGTGCTGACGGCAGTGCGCCAATTGAAGGCCGGGGCTGCACCCGTGCAATGGAGGGAATCAAGGTAACGGTCGCGATCGAGGCCGCGGCCGCCTCGAGGGACGTACCCCCGTTCAGACGCCCGCACGTTGACCATGGATACCAGATGATGGCTCGCCATCACCAGGCTGTGCGTGGGGAATGTGAACGGGAGCGTGCTGAAGGTTCGCTGCAGACGGGGTAGAGGTCTTGCGCTGGTCAGCAGAGCGCAAGGATGACACCCGTCACTCAAGGTGAGGAAGTGCTTGACGGAGCCGCAGTTGGCGAGGTCCTCTCCCTCCTCCTGACTGTAAGTGTCTTCACCTTGTTCCTCAGTAACCCTATAGCCAGCAGACAGCCGCCGAAACACCTCTTCGTATTGCCTGGCGCGATGATTGCTCTCCGGAGAGCACCCCTCGCGAGAGTCGCGCCAGAGGCCAAGCATGCTCAACAGGAGGGAGATCTGAAACAGGAGAAACACAAGCCAGTCAGTGCACACTGCGGCACACGCATTAAACATGGGCACACTTGTTAGCCTGTGCAACCAGCTGCACACAGGGGTGTGTACTTTGCTAGTTCAGCTCGCTCACACAACTTGTGTGTTGAAGACACCGAGATTATATTAACACAACGCGCACGCACGCATATACATACCTGAGCGTCTGTCAAGGAGGTCTCTAGCATGAGCACGGCCTGATCCAAGAGATCGAAGCCATGCACAAAGCGTGCATAATAGGACATGCGCACGGTTTGGTGCAGGTCTTCGCCGTGAAGGGAAGGGTGCGAGGCTATGTCTCGCCATGTCTGCGCGTGGCGCAGGGGGTCGCCAAGGGGCAGCTCGAGGATCCACGTGATGAGCGCCAGGCGCAGCAGGCTAGCCCGAGTGAGCGAGGATCCAGGCGCCAACTTGGCGAGCTTCAAAACACACAAGTCGTCCGAGGGCGGGTTTGCTTGCTGAGGCCACCAGCGCGCGGAGGTGAAGGCACACGGCGTTGAGGTCATCCCAGGGTTCACCCGGCTTCCACATCCTGCGCCGCTCAGCCCTGCAGCACAGAGTTCATTGATTGCCACCAACACACGCACAATCACAATCACAAATGCAGCGCACATTACACACACGCGCGCACGCACGCAAGTGAACACCCTACCCGTCCTGTAGGCGTGCATATGCGTCGTGCAGAATGTCCACTCCCCGAGTACGAACGAAAGCCTTTGAAATCCTCCCCAACCCGCGGTCCTTGGATATGAACGACATCCTCCGAGCTTGGCTGCTGCGGGAGGATGTCTGTGGGTGAGTGGGTAAGTGAGACAACACGGGTTTGAGCTTGAAGTCGCAGCAAATAAGGGAGAGAGGGAGGGTGTGTAAGTGTACCAGACTGTGAGTGCGTGCGCAAGCGAGAGTGAGTACGTCAGTGAATGAGTGACTCGAATGTGTGTTGGGATTGCAGGCTGAGAGTTGTAGCTAGCTTGGAGTCCCTGTGTATTGCTCGCTCGCAAACTCACTCACGCACTCTATCCGCTGAGTCAGTCCACACCTGGCTGCTGCGGGATGGTGAGTATGAGCATGCATGTGACTGAGCGAGTGAGTGAGTCAGTTAGTGGATGAGTGAAGGTGCAACCGTTGCCGTGATGGTGAGTGTAGATGCCCTGAAAATGAGTTGTAGTGAGTAAGGGACGGAGGTGTGGGACTGAGTGAGTGAGTGTGCAAGTGTGAGTAAGCAGCAAACCAAGCGGGTAAGTGGATGTGCAGTTGAGGGTGAGTATGACTGAGTGAGGGAGGGAGGGAGGGAGTGAAGATGCCCGGACTGAAAATAAATTGTACTGAGCAAGGGACGGAGGGACCAAACTCAACGGTGCGGGAGTGAGTGAGTAAGTGTGCACAAGTGTGAATGAGTAGTAAACCAAGTGGGTAAGTGGATGTGCACGGATTGAGAATGAAGTGTAATGAGTTTGTTGGGGAGAGAGGCAGGGAGGGAGGCTGTGAGAGTGTAGCTAACATACCCAACTGAGTGTGAGTGAGCAAGTGTTTGAATGTGAGTGATCAGCAAGCCGTGTGCGGAAGTGGGCTGCAAATTATAAATAAGCATGTGCAAATTGAGTAGTAGTTGACTGGTGGCGAGTATGGGAAGGAAGGCGGGTGCGTGAGCAGCAAACTGAGTGAAACAGGGAAACATGCTCAGATCGAGTATAATTAGTCAAAAAAACAAAAACAAACTACCCGGGTAGCGACTTGAAGTGAGTAAGAACGAATGCAGGCAGGGTGAGTGAGTGAGTGAGTGAGTAAGCTGAGATTAGGGTTAGCACAAATCACCAAGTCACACGTTGAATTTGATGGTGAGTGTAACGCTCACCAGGCAGGCTGCAGCACGACCAAGTTCGTCCTATCCGAGTCGGCAACAGCAGCCGGCCCCAAGCTCCACCAATTGAAACCCCAAAGGCCACATTACAGGATAGCTGGACAGCAGGACAGTCGCTGCAGGCGGCGGCTGAACGCCAAGGCGCCAAGGCAGGCAGAGAGGCAAGGGAGGGTGCCTCCCCTGCATGGATCCATGCAGGAGAGGTGCCCATGTTAAACTGCCCGTACTGCGCTGCATCCTCTCGCCGTACGCCGCAGCCCACTGAGCAAAAGGGGCGGCGGAGCGCGCCAGGTGTCATCGTGCGGACTTCGCCGCCCTGCTCTGACTCTACCGCGTCATCGCCGCCATCGACGGCCGAGGGGACCGTGTTCCGTGCTTGTATTTGCGTACATATAGCAGTGAGTTTCGATTTCCGTCATCGGTTGCACTAAAGCCACGAAATTCAGATGAGACGTAAACGCGTACTGCTGCTGACTGAACGTTCCATGAAAGCACAGCATGATGGGTGCAAAGGAATGCCGCTGCTGCTGCTGTGTTGTTTGCTGGCACTGCCTCTATGCCTAACATGCATACGGGCCTACTTACGCACGACTACTACTACCTGTACCTAGCGCAACGTTTCGCATTATTGACCAATACGATGGTGTAGCAGACTGTGCCACAGGCGGCAGGCACTTACCTTTGCTGTCGGCAGCAACTTTGTCCAAGCAGCGCGTCCGAAAAGCAGAGGTGGGCGAGAGATTCCGACGCACAGCCGTCCGCTGGCTTGAGCTGTCAACCCTAATCCCGATCGCCACCGCCGCCGCCGCCCCCCCTGGGCGGCCGCAGCAACATGAACAGAGCGGAGGATCCAGCGCAGGGCGCATGGCTCCATGCGCTCCTGCCAGGGCCACAACCGCAAGCGCCCGTACCGCGCGGCGTCTGCGCTAAGACGCCCGTACTCCGCGGCGCCAACTTTGGGCGCCATCCCTGGCCATGTCAGCCACATCGCAACTGGCAGACCCCCTCCGCCTACTTCCGGCGGCGGATGGAAGTTGATGTCAATTGCTTCCGTTTGCTATTTGACGGATATCAAATACAATTGCTGGACTTACATTCTATTTAAACAGGGGGCGGATGGAAGTTGATGGTCGGAACTTAGGAACGAACAAAGATTGGTCAATTGCTTCCGTTTACTATTTAACAGCATGCAATATATAACAAGACTTACACGCTATCAAAACAGATGACCGCATAGCGCAGTGGATTAGCGCGTTGGACTTCGGATCCAGAGGTCGCGGGTTCGATTCCCGTTGTGGTCGTCACATTTTTTTTCTTTTTGGGAACACGGTTCCTGTCTTGGTCATGTAACATTGACTTGATCACATAGAATGATGTACCTACAGTGACTTCTCGAGTGGCAATTGCACATTTCTGTTGCCTTTTTCATACGGTTCCTGTCTTGATCATGTAACATTGACTTAATCACATAAAATGATGTACCTGCAACTAGCGGTGCGGCTGATTGGGCGGGATTGGGCCGGCCGGCCGGCCGGGAGGCCGGCATTAGGGCATAAAGACACATCACGCGCACTGAGGGCCATCACACACGGCAGCCGAGACTACATGCCTGCCGCGCATACCGAGCAGCCCGCCTGCCTCTCATTGGCTATGCGACGTTTATCAGCTATCGGCCATTGGGCGGGATTGAGCCGGCCGGGCGGCCGGGAGGCCGACATTAGGGCACAAAGACACATCACGCGCACTGAGGGCCATCACACACGGCAGCCGAGACTACATGCCTGCCGCGCATACCGAGCAGCCCGCCTGCCTCTCATTGGCTATGCGACGTTTATCAGCTATCGGCCATTCGATTTGTGTTAAACAAATCTCAACCTTCCAAAGCACATCCCCATATCGTGCAATTGCACAAAGCATGCGAATGAATAAAAGAAATACATTTTGAGCATAACATGCACGGTGCACATATGCGTCATGTGTGCGTTATACAGTCCACCCCCGCTAAAAGACTTTGCTCCAGGAGAATAACCCCGCTTGTAGCATACGTTTTGAGATCACCGACGATGCTACAGGCAAATGCTAGTGCTTCAGAGAATATGACTAACCGCGAAGAGCATATTATTTTTCATGATATTTTTGCAAATGTAAGTGTGCATATTCTTAACATTGAGGGAGTAGCGCGTGACGGGTTTGTCATCAGGCGTAATGAGTGTGATGGACAAGGCGTGATGGGATACAGTGCAACACGTAATCAGCGTAATGAGCGATGGCATAATAGACGTGACGTAACGCGCGTGATGTAATGGGCGTGATGGGCGTATTAAACTGCTTTATAGCATACAGATGCTCTTAATGTTTAAGAGCATATTACGCAATTTATCGCCAAGAGCATAACCCCGCCAGGAGCAAACTATCTTTAAAAATAAACAGTATGCTATTAAAAGGGGTAGATTGTACAATAGATGTTTCAATGCAATTAGGTACAACTATGTACCTTAACTGTACTGTAGTCTACCTCCGCTATACAAATCACGTGTATCTTTCAGCTTTCATTCCATCAACGGGGTTATTCTCTTGGCGTTTACAATGATATATACTATTTTATTCTTTACATAATATATATTTTACTAACATGGGCATTGCGAAATAACCGTAAGCCACGTTATTATATTTTAACGTAGCATAGACTAAATCAATAATAGTCAACAATAAATTGATTACCAATAGTATGTACGTAACTATATATGAGTCTATACATGAGTCTACGTAATTATACATGAGTCTACGTAATTATATATGAGTCTACGTAACTATATATGAGTCTACGTAACTACATATGAGTCTTTTAATTTGTTTATGTTTATAATATCAAAATAAACATGCCATTAACGAGGTATTCCCCCGTAACAAGACTGAGCTTACTCAAAAGATTAACCCTTCGTTGTAGTCTTATTGCGTACAAAACTATTCCACTAACCGATAATATTTGCCTGTAAAACCATTGGTCTTTTGCAAATCTATGATCTCAACGGGGTTATTCTCATAAACCGAAGTCTTTTAACGGGGGTAGACTATATAGTCTACCCTTTTGTAAGAGCATACTATTATTCTCAAAAATTGTATGCTCTTGGCAGGGTTATGCTTTTGAACGTTAAGAGCATATTTATGCTATAAGCGCAGATTCATTACGCCCATCACGCCTATTGGTCGGGCCGGCCGGCCTGTCGGCAATTCAACCTACATCACACATCCCGCGTTAGGGCCATCACACGGCACCCGCGACTGCAGGGCTGCGCGGCAGTATGTGCGGCCCGTCTGCTTCTCATTGGCTAGGCGGCGAGAATAAGCGTTTCACCGTTAGATGCCTAAACACGATCCTGGCCGTCCAAGGCACATCCAATTTTTTAAGCGCATGCCAATAAATGTAAAATTAAGCACAGTTCTGCATACATGGCCGCTTATGGCTGCATGTTGATCATTTTAGTGTGTTACATTAAAGATATTATTGATACATATGGTGCAATATGGTGCAATATGGTGCAACATGGTGCGATATGATTAGCAAATGCTGTCAAGTGTTTCAAAATTAAATAATTAACGTAACGTTCACGTCACGGTACGTGCTGCGAAACTCCGTAAATAATGCCAAGGTTACGACCATCAAAATAATGCTAACCTAAATTACCTTAACGTTGAGATTCAACTAAACGAAAAATCGCATCGTTAGGCCACCATTTGGTCACGCATGAATTTGATCAAATGGGATCGCAACGGTGACAACAGCCAGTTGCTCAAAAAGGCAGCGAAATGGCCAATCATTGCAAAGATGCGTAAAAGATGCTGAAACATATCTCAGCGGCAACCGCTTACCAACGGCGACCCAAAATGGCTAGGGATTTGGTAAAATTGCGGCACAGTTAGTGGTTAAAACGGCCGCATTTTTGGCGATACGAGGTCGGGGCAGGCCCCATACCCCAAAGACATGCCGCCACTACTCACCCTCGTTCTAACTAATCCACTCTACCCTTTAACGCTAATTGATTACACGCTATAGTTACTGCGTCATCAAACATGGTCAACAGCCGAATAACTTCTTCAATGGCAATTGCGCAACTTGTGCGCATGCGTGCTTCTCGAGTGGCAGTTGCACACTTCTTTTACCTATTTCACACGGTTCCTGTCTTGGTCATGTAACATTGACTTGATCACATAAAATGATGTACCTACTGTCACAGCCATTCCCCCCACTTAAGAACGCTGACGTCCTCGGCAGCTGCCCGGTCAGCTGGGGAATTACCCAAGGGGTTTGTTAGGGTCGGTCACCGGCCCCACCACCCAAGGACCGGCCAATTTAGGCCCATACCGGTCAACGCGCGCATATCGCGCCGCTGCCGGCCCCACAGGTCGCGCCGCCGCGATAGGCAGGTCGCGCACTGCCGCGCCGACTGAACTGGTCAGTTCGGCGCGACTGCCATTAGGCAAGTCGCGACCCATCGATGATGGCACTCTTAAAGCGACCATTTACGATGTTATTGGATCGAGAAACAACGACCGCGGGATTCGGGTGCAAGGCAGGAATCGAACCCGAGTCTCAAGCCCGATGACCAATGTCACAGCCCACTCGACCACAAAAGACTTGGTGCTTTTATGGTCGATTTGTGGTATTTTTATGTGCCTTCCCGTTACACCTACAATGACTTCTTCAATGGCAATTGCGCAACTTGTGCGCATGCGTGTCGGTTTGTTTCGTTTATAAGATGCACATATTACATATAGAGCAGCTGATACTCACCGTGACCTCGTGAGCAGGTTCGTATCGCAACGCATTTAGTGCACATGCATGACATTAGTTTGTCAATTTGTATAATGCAAATATTGCATAGCATCGCATGTGCGAGGTATGCGAGTTGCATACACATCGTGCAGATAACATCATTCAAATGATCGCACACTACCATGCACCTGCGCACGCGCATTCACATCATAAGGTGTGTTCATGTTATGGCGTTCGCGCACGCGCGCTTGCACGCATACATACTCAGCGTCTACACACGCACATGCGCTCATACATGCGCGCACGCCAGTGCACACGCGTAATCGCGCAATATGCAGTGCACACGCGCGCATGCAATGCGCATGTGCACATGTACATGTACACATACACATCACGCATCTGCACATGCTCAGGTATGCGTGTGCATCAAGATATTTGTAGTGATGCTCGCGCACTACGCCGTTCGCGCACTACGCCGTTCACGCCACGCTCGCAGGCCAATGCACATGCCCCACGGCACGCGCATTGGCACACGCATTGGCAGGCACATGCACAGCGCGCATGCGCGCTGCCGAGCACAGGTGCGCAAGGGAATTGTACGGGTTGCACACTATGCCGTACACGCTCGCATGCACGCACAACCTGCAGGCATGCTCGTGCGTGTGCCAACGCGTGTGCACGCATACGCACGTGCGCAGATCCAGCGTGCAAACACGCGCATACATAGGCACACGCGCAGAGCACCACAACGCACGCACACGCACACAAGCACGCATGAGCGTGCAGATGCACTCAGGCATGCAAGCACGCACACATGTAGGCGCACGCACACACACTGTGACATTTGTATAAACAAACAAACAAATTAAGCAAAAAACTTGTTAGATTTCGGGGTTTGCGACCAATTGCAAAACAAAAATGCACGCGCCTTATGTCAATTCGTGTACATATTGAAGTTACGATCGCAAGAATGAAGCTTTACCTGAGTACATGCTCAAATGAAGCTTGACCAACATCAGCTATGCCGTGTACAAATTTTGGGCTCTGTGACCAATTGCAAGACAATAATGAATGTGCCTTACGTCAACTCGTGTACATATCAAAGTTTTGATCGCAAGAATGAAGCTGCACTTACGTACGTATTCAAGTGGAGCTTGACCAACATCAGCTACGCCGTACACGTGTACGGCGTAGCTGATGTTAGTCAAGCTCCACTTAAGTTTAATGTCGTTGTCAACACGTTAAAGCCGTTAAGTCGAGGCTTGCAACCGTTATATATACTCATTCTTAAGTGGTAGATGTTCATAATAGCACATACCGTTTATTGATCATCATGTACCGCATAGTAATGCCAGCATGCTCTGCTGCAATGAGCATGCGCTTTAATGTACCTTGCTGCAAAAAGGGGGGGATTTAGAACCCACACCCTAACACAGGTTTTTCGGAGGCATAGCCAACAGCTCGGCATGCTGTTGGTGTTTAAGTGCGGAAACATCACATCTCTTATTGTGACGGAACGCATGCGAGGGTTGTGTATGGCATCCTCCACCTCGATATGGCCACCTTGGTTATACTCTAACCAATAGCTTGCGGTAATCAATTGATGATTAATTGATTACCGTAATCCCTGCATATTCCTGCATATCCTCATGGCTTTGTTGTTTCGGTGTTGAAGTTCAAGCTCAAGTTCAAAGACCGAGTGGATGAGGCAGTCTGTGCCACTCTTGGGCGCGTTTGCTTTGCAACCGACTGCTTGTACCTGATACGGTGGGAAAGCGCTTGAGCGCAGATGTCACCCTCAGCCTCGTAAATGTGACCTCTCTTTGCCTCGTACATGAGCTCGGATTGAACTAGTTACTTTTGAAAGCTTGAACCCGATCGAGCTTATCTGCATCACCAAAGGGCAGTTGGTGTTGCATCCTAAGAAAATCACCTACATCATGCAGGAGATTTTCATATAGCAACATGCACATGGCGCCTGCAGTGCGTGCCGTTCACGGCACAAGCAGTCAACTTCTTCGGCGCAGACGGCACAACCAGGCTGTGCCGTCGGGACTTCCTGGCAAAAAAAGCCGTCCGCGGTCGGTACGCAGACTGCAGTCTTGTGCCGGCGTCGGCGCCTTTGCTCCCTTGTGCCATTGACGGCACAAGACAGTCCAAGCTGAAGTCGGCACAACAGAGCTGGTGCCGTGATCGGTACAAGGTTCCACATCCCGATCACGGCACGAGACTAGCGATCCGTTAACGGTTCGTCAATCATTGTGCCGCTACCGGTGCAGAAAACTTATGCCGAGAGCGGCACAGTAGACTTGTACTGTAGCAAAGCAGCAGCCTTCTCTCCTCCTGCGCTGTGACCGGCAGCGGATTACATCAATGGCTTGTGCCGAGAACGGCACAACACCCTCGTACCGACCAGCAGCCTTGGAGCTGAGCTGAGCTGGGTCGGAGCGGATGCTGAGCTGCATGCTTGGAGGAAGAGAAGGAGGCGGCGGCGCGAGCTGCTGCTGCTGGTTTACTTGGAGAAGCCAGTGGCGTGAGCTACTGCTGCTGCTGCTGCTGAGCTGCTTATGAGAAGAAGCTGCTTCTACCAAGAAGCAGATCTGGCAAAAATTGCACATCAGCTGGAGCTGGAGCTGAGCTGCGGCAGGTTGGATGAAGCTGTCTGGATTCTTGGGTTCTCGAGGACGGTGAACTGAGCTGCTGCTGCGGAGTTGAGCTATTGCTGCTGCAAAGCGGAAGTGCTGCTCCTGCGGAGCAAAATTGCTGCTGCTGCGGAGCGGAGCTGCTGACAAAGGGAAGAAGGAGTTATTTCTGCTCACGAGCTCTTGCTGGTAAGGCTTATGCTAGCTTGTTATTGGTGCTTGGTTTGCTCTGTCAGTGAGGCTTGGTCGAGAGTGTCTCCCTTACAGTCTGTTAGCTTGCTGCTGGGCGTCTTGCATTCAATCTCACTTGTTCAAGGTGAATGCTTGTAGTTGCTCCGTTTTCGTTTGCTAAATCCAAGATATCAGTGACCGCTGCTGCCAATTATTAGCCCCCAAGTTGTCCGTCATTTGCTGTCACTGTTAGCAGTATTCAAGTCCGACTTACACGCTATCATCTGCAGCCATGGCAGGACGCATTGTTCAACAGTCTGCTGTTCTGCGCGAGCGTGAGCAGTTTGATGAAACGCTTGCACTAATCAAGCATGCTGGTGGGAAGCCACGCAAAGCCAGTGTACGTGCTAAACGGTCACTGCTTAAAGAGATGAGGGCCGCCCAGCAAGCGCGTCCAACAAACATCAGCCCGCACCTCACTGGAGGAGGAGGTGATTTGCAGCTGCCTGCACCTGCGTCTGCCTTGGAGCTTGAGCCTGCACCTGCGTCTGCCTTGGAGCCCGAACCTGCACCTGCGTCTGCCTTGGAGCCCGAGCCTGCGCCTGAAGATCAACCACACCTGTCCAACCAGCAGACAGCAGAACAATCTTCTCAAGAGACGCCGGACTTTGGAGCCGCCGAGCAATCCGATCATTCTGGCAACCAAGAGCCTGAGCCTGAGCAGCCTCCAACCTTCAGTCGCGACCTTTGCCTCTGCTCCAAGTGCAAAGGCTTGGTAAGTTGCTTCGCTTGGCCTGCGCTGATGAACAAGTGACCATGCATGCACGTTGCTTGAACCCTTACTGTGTCGCAGATAATGCAGCCGCGCTTGGTCATCGATGCGCACTTAGCCAAAGACGAGGCGGCCAGACGGCTGAGGAGCATTCCCACTGTGCAACCCACTTTGGACAGCTTTGATGCAGACAAGTTGCCTGATCTGCAGCAGACGTCTACAACTTACCTGGACAAGATAATCGAGATCTCATCCATCCTAGACGAAGCTGGAGTCTCGCAGGACTGCTTCAACAAACTGCTCCCTGTCCTCTTTAAAGGCGAAAGCTCCCTGATGGCTTTGGCTAAGAAGGGATTGTTCGATGAGAAGAGCGAAGGCTTCAAGCTGCCAACTACTTGCAAGAGCCTGATTGGCATGTTTGAGCGCATGGGGATGCCTTCAACACTGCATTATTCTGTCTGTGCCTGCGGCCACCTGTTCGACAAGCCCTATCCAAATGCTGAGCTCGTTGTGCAAGACGAAGACTCGGTGCGCTCCAGCTACCGGCAGCGCGAGAAGGAGCGCAAGGCCATGGCAAAAGAACAGTGCCCAGACTGCAGTCAGAAACGCAAGGAAGGCACGAGTTTCTACTACCTCCCTCTCAGGTCAAGGTTGCAGCTTATGTTGGGCGTGCCAACCATCTGTCATCAATGGCTCCAGGCCTGGCTGCACCGGGAGCGGTGGCTTGACAAAGATCCAGCAGTACCTCCTGCCAGTCAACATGAAGTCTGGGATGGAGCTCGTATGAGGGAGATCTCCGACTTCTTCAACCCCAAGAAGACCTACTGGCTGCCAGTCAGATGCGAGCACTGCCAGACAGTTCACAGACCAGGCCACCACTTCACTGAAGGCGACAGTGATGATGGGCCGCAGTGGAGGTTTCGGTGTCGCACCTGCGAGCAGGTCACCTGTCCTTTCAAGCATATGGCCTGCGGTGACCCGAGGAACCTCATCTTCATTGGCCACTGGGACGGCTTCACCACAGCCAGCACCAGCCCCCGCAACACGCTGATGATTAACGTGGCCATCATGAACGGAGGCAAGTTGTTGAGCGCGCAGACGTCTTCGCTTCTTCCTGTGGGTTTTGTGCCCAAAGATCAGCTTCCCAAGGGGGTTGACAACATGGACCCCTTTCTGAAGCCACTTATAGACGAGCTCGAATCACTGCTGCTTGAGGGCTTCACCTGCAATTATGCCCTCCCCACCTCTGAAGTTTGCCCTGACCTGCACTCTCAAGCAGCCGGTGCTACCACGCGCTTGCGTGCGATGCTGCTCATCTGGGCTGGTGATCACCCAGCCCAGTGTCAGATACTGAAGATGAAAGATGGTGGCATCTTGGGCTGCCGCAGATGCTGGTGTAAGGCCCAGCCCTACATGAAAGAAGCCCAAAGGCCTGTA
Organism: Chlorokybus atmophyticus; assembly: GCA_009103225.1. NCBI lineage: Eukaryota > Viridiplantae > Streptophyta > Chlorokybophyceae > Chlorokybales > Chlorokybaceae > Chlorokybus > Chlorokybus atmophyticus. The sequence goes on along the minus strand of RHPI01002990.1, from coordinate 418,044 downwards.
CAGCGCAAGGCTGCTCCAGAGTCCGACGACGAGCAGGTGTCTGCTTGCAAGAAGGCTGTTTCCAAGTCCAGCAGCCAGGCAAAGTCTGCTAGCAGGAATAAGAAGCAGGCGGCTGAGAAGAAGAAGAAGAAGAAGAAGCAACCTGCCAGCAAGAAGCGTGCTGCTGCATCAACCAGCAATGGTCCAGCTGGTCCTAGCAACTCCCAAGCAGTGGAGCTCAACACCTACCAGAAGAAGGTCTACCGCTACGATCAGAACTTCATGCACTCAAGACATCCATGGCCCGAGAGAGAAGAACAGGAGACTCTGACCAACATTGATAAGCTGGAGACTGCTGCTACCCCTGCTATTGGAACACAAGTCAGCATGGAGACAGGTGTCACAGGCAGGAGCCAACTGTGGCGCCTCTACCATGCCTATGGCTTCAGCCCACTCAAGGACGTGGTGTACGACGTCATGCACACCTTGTGTGAAGGTCTAGTGAAGGGCCTCTGCCATGCAGTTTTTGCAAAGGGAGCGCACGAAAGGGTGGTGGATGTTCCCTTGGTGGAGGCCAGGCTTAAGGACTTCACTGCAGCCTTGATCAAGGAAATGCGATCCGGGCGCTCTCCAAAGGGGATTACAGACAGGCTCGGCTGGTGGAAGGCAGAAGACTACCAGAAGTTTATACAGGACTTTGCACCTTACGTGACAACGGGCTTGCTGACTTCGCACATGCGCGACGTCTTCATGTCCTTACACAAGCTCATCTGCCTGTTCTATCGCCACTCCCGCTTCAATGGCTGGACCGAAGACACCCTCAGACTGGCAGACAGCTTACTGCGTTACTGGCGTATCAACTCAGAAGAATGCTTTGGCCACAACTTGAGACCTCTAGAGCATGCTGCTGGAGCAGGTCATCTGCTGGACGATATCTTCCGCCACGGCAGCCATGATGTGTACTGGTGCTACGTCTTCGAGCGCGCTGTCTCAGATCACTTGGAGACCAGCACCAACAACAAAGAGTATGAGTTCAGCTACATACATCGACACGTACGCTTGTGGTACGAGCGGCTGCTTACTGTCTTGCGCGAAGACCAGCGCACGGGCATGGTCTTTGCAACACGCGTTCAGCTGCAGTTGCGGTCCCATCGCGTGTCCAGCGGTGTTGGAGGTTTCTGGTACGAAGCACCCAGTCAAAGCAAGGCTTTGGAACTCTGGAAGAAGGCTGAGACGTGTCCACACCGGTCTGAGTCACAAGACATTCTTGCTCGAGGCATACTTATTGGCCAGCTGCCAGGTCAACCCACACCACTAAGCTCAGAGCGGTTTGAGATGGTCAGCAGGCACATCAGAGCAGATGCTAGGCATCTCGTGCAGAATACGGCTTACCACTACAAGGCTGTGCTGCTTAATGGGGAGATTCACAGGTTAGATTGCTTGCTATTGTTGTCCTCACACGTGCTGTTGTGCTTGCTGTCTGACTGCTACCAAGCTTTGTGTTCTACTGTGCAGAACAGAGTCGCCCCTAGGCATTGATAACGTTGTAACAGACGACCACAGTTACATTGCTGTGAAGCAAGTATTTGTGCATATCTACAAGAAGAAGCCTCAAGTCTTCATTGCTGGTCGCCAATACGTCATGTACACAGACACAGCTGGTGCCTTGTACCGTGACCTTGACACAAGGTCGGCCCTGGTGAAGGCTTTGAGCTCCGACGAAGTATGTATTCCAGCTGACAGACTCCTGAGAAAGTTCATGCTGCTGCCTAGTCGGCAGACCAAAGCTGGTTCCAAGGCTGACAGAGCTCCGCAACTAGCATATGATCTGCAGAACCCTGACCTGCATGTCAAGGCCGGCGATGTTGATGTCCCCATCTGGCCTAAAGTCGGCGAGGTGGTGCAAATACGCGATCAAGCCAAGTCCGTTTGGGACTTGAAGTTGCCCACAGAACCTGCAAACGAGTTCTGCATGGAGTTGCAGGAGCAACTCAACGACAGCAATGCACGCGCAACCCAGCAGCCACGTCGCAGTAAGAGAGCAAACACGCGCAAGGCACCTGCCGTGGATGAAGACTCACAAGAAGACGCCTGCGACGAGGATGATCCCGGACCTTGGTATGCTGTGGTTAGGAACATATTAGAGGAGGACAAGCAGGTTGAGGTCGATTACCTTACACGCATCGCGCCCGGTGTCTGGAGGGTGAACGACAACCACACTGGCGAAGTTGTTGGGAGGCTTACCTTGTGCAAGCTCATGCACTGGGTCAAGCTTGATCATGATACTTGGCGCGAGCAGGGCCGGTCCTACCCTCACATCAGCAAGTTTCGCAACTACCATGTGTACGCGTGATTAAGGTGAGCTGTGCCTTGGCATGCAGTCTGGTATCAAGCAGAAAAGGGCTTGTATATATGTACAGCAGCATCACTGTAAGTCGCTCCTAAGCCACGCAATCTACACATAACTATCACCAAACTAGTGCGTGTTGCAGCGTGGAGGACCACCTCGTCGTCTCGTTGGAGGTTCAGCTTCTTGTCCGCCAGTGGACTCTGCTGAAGATCCATGCATGACCAGCGAGAAGCCCCTACCTCTACCTCTGTGCCCATGTCCACGTGGAGCTGAAGGCAGCAGAGCAGGACGAGCAGCTGGAGGTGTAGTATCCTCGGGAATCGCAGGCAAAGACATGGCTCCTCTACCTCCAGGCAGCAGAGCGGGAATAGCAATGAGAGGTGAAGAAGGCATTGGAACTGCTTCCAATGCTTGAGGCACAACGTAGGTTGGAGACACTTGCAACCTATTGAGCTGTGCGCGGTAAGCTGTGATCTCTCTCTCTCGCTCTTGAAGCTGTGCCCTGTACCTCCTGATCTGCCTGTCACGCTCCTCTACCTGTTCCCTGACTAACTCCGACATGTTGCTCCGCCAGGCCTGCAACGTCCTGATCTGCCTGACACGCTCCTGGTACCTCTGTTGCAGATCTGACATTTGCCTCATGAGGTCAATGTCTTGAACTGGGTTTTGTGGGGGTGCTGGCACTATCTGCTGCTGCTGCTGCAGCTGCTGCTGCGCCAGATACTCCTCTAGCGCGAGGAATGCGTTTCCCGGGGGAACCCCCAGCACCTCCTCCTCCTCCTGCTCCTCATCCTCGCCGGCTTCTGCAACCACAGCAACCGATCACCTTTCACAAGCTCACAAGCAGGTAATCTCCATCTTTTGAGCTAATCTTACCGGACCTACCCTCCATGTGTTCTTGGCATTCGAGTTCTTTCTCTTGCTAACACACATAAACAAGCTCAGTCTCTCCTACAGTCTCTCCTACAGTCTCTCCTGCAGTCTCACACATTCACTGATAAAAACTTACGAGCAGGAGCTGTCGTGGCAGCGGGAGCGGGAGCTGTCGTGGCAGCGGGAGCGGGAGCTGTCGTGGCAGCCGGAGCGGGTTCTTTCTCCTCGTCCTCGTCACTGGAAGATTGTTCTTCCTGCTCTTGTTCTTCCGACGCAGTTAAAGTAGCGGAAGGTGAAGGCTGTGAGGTCCCCGCAGCAGAATCTGAAGGCTGTGGGGCCACGGTCACCCCTAATAGCGCAGCCTCCTGCTGTAGCCGTAACAGCGCCTCCTCCCTCCTTTTTTTCTCCTCCTGCTCCCTCCTCTTTCTCGTCTCCTCCTCCAGCCTCCTCTTCCGCTCCTCCGCCTGCTGCTCCTTTTCTTCCTCTTCATCCACCGGCGTCTTCAAGACGAACCCTAAGCGCGCAGCCTCCTGTTGTAGCCGTGCGACCGCCTCCTGTCTCTTCCTCTCCTCCTCCTCCTTCCTCTTCCTCTCCTCCTCCTCCTTCTTCTTCCTCTCCTCCTCCTCCTTCTTCTTCCTCTCCTCCTCCTCCTCCTCCTGCCTCTTCCTTTCTGCCTCCTCCTCCTGCCTCCTCCTCTCCTCCTCCAGCTCCTGCTGGCTCCTCGCCTCCACCTCCATCGCCTCGGGTCCCGGCAGAGAATGGAAGCTACTTGTTGAAGCTTGTTGAAGACCACCCGCCAGCATACGCCTGATCTCCAAGAGGTGCTGCTCGTTGATCTTTACGGTGTTATGGGTCTCGCGCAGCAGAGCTGAGGGAGTGTTTGCCTCTTTGCGTAATCTGTCCTCCAGCACCTTGCGCTCTTTCTCCAGCTTTTCGCGTGCAGTGCGCAGCTCCTTGTGCTCCCTGGCAGCTTCTTTCAGAAGAGCCTTGGCTGCTGCCTGCAAGCACATACAACTCAAGGTGAGTGTACCAGTCAGTGTATCCCCTGCAGAATGCACAAAGAGTAAACACACCAAAGACCTTGTCCAAGTCTAGCTGTTTTCTTTCAGTCTTCAAGATTTCACGACAAGAATTCATGTTGTCAAGAACAGTCAGCGACTGTGATCTCTCCGTTTGGATGGTGTTCCGCAATTGTTGCAAGCTCTGTTTTTCCTCAGCTGCAAGGTCTAGCATTCTCTCCACGCGTTTAGACACTAAAGACATCTTCTTGACAGCCTGTGCCATTCGTAAATGCACCAATGAAGCGCAAACTGAAGCAATCAAGACCGGGTTGTGGACTTACCTCGTTCAAGTTGTCCACAAGCTCCTCGGTGGCCAGCACCATGACCCAGGTAGGGTGTGCCAGTTCTGTGGGCTTGACATGCGCCTGCAGGGCAGATGCATTCAGTCAGTCAATGTGCATCCGTCAGACCCTACATCCACAAGCTTGGCTGCATGTAGATGCTTGCTTACACTTCCAGACCGCGTTGCTTTGGTAGACTTTGCTGGCGTTTGTGGAACTGAAGGCTGGCCGTTCTTCTTGGAGGATGATTCTTGTCTTGGCTTTTTTGCTGGGGTCTCAGCTGCTGGTGGTTCCTCCTCCTCTGATTCCTCCTCATCCGACACCTCCTGCTCCTCCTCCTGCTCCTCCTCCTTCCCCTTGTCCTTCTGCTCTGATGCAGCTGGATTGGGAGGATGCGTGTACACCCATTTGTGCCCGGTTGAAGTCTTCTCCAGCTTCCAACCTTCGGGGGGGCCGCTAGGTCCCCAATCTTCCGGTTTTGCCAAGTGCTCACCGTCCTGTATGGGTAGTTACTTCAGCTTTAAAGATACATAAACAGACAGAGATGCATACACAGACAGAGATACATACAGCTAGCAGCAGCATACCTACAGCAGCAGCATACATACAGATAGCAGCTTGAACACAGACAATAAAACTTGCAAAAATGCAGCTATGTAAGCATGAACCAAGCAAGCTCACCTTTATCTGCTGCACAACTTGGTCGGTGAGCTGCTGCAACTCGGAGCCGTGAGGGAGCTTCTCCTTGGGCGTTGCTCCTGGCAGTTTCTCAAACTGTTCAGGGCCCACACGAATCTTGGTGCAGGTGAGGGAGCCAATGTGCTGCTTGACCTTGCTGACAACGGACCTCTGCAACAAGACTTGACAATATTTGCAGCGCCAAGGCTGCTCTGCACCAGACTGCCAGTATGCACTAGCCTCTGCCTTGCCCTTCATGCTTGCTATGCTCAATACGCTGCAACAGCTCAACGCTTCACAAACCGAGGCCACCAAGCACGCCGCCGCCACACACAGGAATAGCCAGTTGTATGTCCTATGTATGCTGCTGTGGCAATTTATTACTCAGGAATCCTAACCCTAACCCTAACCCTACCCTAACTTGTGCGCAGCTGACTTCTGCGCAGTAAGACTCCGAAGAAGCACAGCTGTCCGCAGTGCTTCGGCGGCGGCGGTGGCGGCGGCGGAGGTGGCGGTAGTGAAGGTGGTGGCGGGAGTGAAATCGGTGGTTGACTGTTTTGCGTCTTGGCGTTTCCGGGCCTACTTGCTAGGTTGCGGTGCTGGAAGCTGTTTCTAGCTGCTACCAAGCTGCAAGGTTGTGTGCTGCTCTCAAGCACAATGTCAGTGTATAGGATGAGCGTTGAGCTTATCTCCAAACGGGTAGCTAAATTGTTGAGAGGGGTTCCAAGTGCACAAGCAATAGCGGAGAAGTTCAAGGAGGAAGAGATTGATGGAGAAGCTTACTACAGCCTCTCAGCAGAAATTCTTGCACAGATCACACCTAGGCTGAGCATTGCTTCGCGGATCCTTGAAGACGTGCAGAAGTTAAACAGGGATGAGCCGAGGTTGCAAGCTGAAGATGAAGAGGAGCAAGACGAGGCGGGAGCACAACCTGGGGACACAGGTGTGCTTGCTTTCAACTAGTCTGCTGCCAAGCTGCTGGTGCAACTTAATTGCTCCTGCAGCTGAAGCTCTGCTTGCTCATTGGTATGCTTTGGTCTGCAGCTTCAGTCAAGCTGAAACTACAACTCAATTGAACCTGCGGCTTGGCTGGAGCTGCAGCTTGAGTAAAAGCTGCATATCGGCTTTCTACCAAGCAGAGCCTCAGCCAAGCCGCAGCTGCAGTTTAGCTGGAGTGGTAGGTTGGGTGAAGCTCTACTTGCTGTATTTTGTACGCTTCGGTCTGCAGCTTCAGTCAAGCAACAGCGTTAGCCAAGCCGCAACTGCAACATAGCTGAAGCTGCAGCTTGGCTAAAGCTCTGCTTGCTTTGCTCTCTTTTGCAAGTGCCATGCGCTGACTGTTGGCCTTGTGCGCAGGAGCTGTTGATGAAGTTAACTGCGAAGACGAGTCAGAGGCAGTCAAGAAGGCAAAGCTGGAGGAAAAGTGCTTTGCCCCTGTCGCTGACAAGCCTAGGGGACTAGAGCTAAATGGGCAAGCTTACTTGAAGAAGAAGGACGAGACACAGTGGAGAATACAGGAGGACAACCGCAAGCTTCTAAAGGAGAAGCTGTGGGCCAAGTTCCCAGACCACTGTGTTGGCAGGAGCTTCAATCGGGCCGGCCCAGATTATGACATGAGGGAGGAGGTGGTGGCGGATGTAATGCAGAATCACACTCCGCTGGAGATCAACGGACAGACATTGCGCTGGCCTGCAAGTAAGTAATCTGCGTCTGCCTATGTGCATGTGCGTTTATATGCCACCTGCCAGATGTCTTGTGCTTCCTGCAGAATGACTGCTCACTGCCTCTTGTTTGCAGAATGGATTCGTGAGCAAATCCGCCGGTTTGTGGATAATGCAAGACGGGGCCATCCATTAACGCCAGGCGAAACGGTAGGCTTGACCCGTGAGCAGCGCAAGGAGAAGATGCGCGCTGCACGCGCTGAGAAGCGCGCTGACGCAGAGGAGCCAGCTCCACGCCGCTCGCGCACAGACTACGGGCTTGGCCCACATTTCACCGTTGCAGACTTTCCCTCCAGCCAAAATGCTGTGCTGCTTGCCTTGTTGACTGCTGAGCCGCCTTCTCAAGCGCAGCTGCGTGAGGACTGGGTGGCTTTCAGGTACGCCATTTATCCTCTTGCACAAGGCCTTTGCACCCGCACTCGTAAGGAATTCATATGCGGCTGGTGCTGCAGACCCGCAGGAGATGCTGCAAGCACCAGCGGCAGCAGCAGCCGCAGGGTTGTGGCTGTTGGGCGCGGTCAAGTACTGGAGGTGCTTGAGCAAGAGACTCCTTGGCGCAGCTACAAAGTGAAGGTGCTGGAGTGGTACAACGCCAAGGGTATCGGTGATCAACGCGTCTACATGCCAGTACGTGACACGGACGGGTATGCTGGCCAGATGACCGGGGACGAGCACTTGTGCAGCAATATCTTGGTGAGCGTAGTAGAGTGTGTGCTGCGGCACAGCACATTGCAAGCGTAACTGCAAGGAAGATTATATGCGTGACATGCAATGCGGCTGCTTGAGTGATGCAGGGACGCAGTTGTGCTTGGCCTGCATCCTTGGTAGCCCCGTCTGCAGTCTGCCCTTGCTCAGACTGCTCTTCAGGCGACTGCATTGCAGAAGTCACCCCAAGATGCGTTCGCGCGCTCGTGGTTGACAAGCGCGTGCAGCCAGAAGACCAGCATGACATCAATCAGAGGGTAAGAACGTTGCAGTGGGCTGTAACGTGTGCAGCATGCTTGCATGATGCACACTTGTAACAATGCTTGCTTGCAGATCAATCGTTGCTCTGACCACCTCATGCACTTGGCTAGCATCTGCTGCAATACCTTGTGCGCCAATGTTCCCAACCGCGAGAGCTTGCTGGAGGTGTACACTTCCTGGAGGGGGACATACGGGACGCAGATTGGGAGGCTACCGAAGGAGGACCATCTGCTTGCAAAGTTCACTGACTCGCAGATCGGTCTCATGCTTGTTACATTTGCAGTCAACAAGCGCTGGCTGGTACAGGATGACTCTGGAGAAGCACGCTATGGCTGGCACTGGAATAGTCAAGCCAAGCGCCAACCCGGTCCATAATTGGGTACCAAGGTGAAGACCTTCGCTCAACTTTTTTGCAGCACCCAGTCTAGCTTCCATGCAGCTTCCTTGCAGCCGCCAGTCTAGCTTCCTGCTAAAAGTCTGACTTCTTGCTAACAGTTTAGCTTGCTACCAGCAGTTAGCTTCCTGGTAGCAGTTAGCTTCTTGCAAACAATTGGAGCCTATTCTAGTACTAGTTAAGAGTACATGGTACAATGTAAACTCCATATGAGGTTAAGATTTCTTTACCAGGAAAACTGCCTGCAATTTGCCTGCATATGCCTGCTATATTGTGCTGCTAATGTTGGAATGAATGGCTGGGCCGTTATCAAATGACTGCTGGTCCACCGAGGTCGACACACCAGGAGCTGTGCCGTCAACGGCACGACTGCTGCTGCTGCTGTGCCGACGTCGGCAGAAGTGCTACTGTGCCGAAGACGGCAGAAGCGCTGCTGTGCCGAAGTCGGCAGAAGTGCTATTGTGCCGAAAACGGCAGGATCGTTGCTGTGCCGCAGACGATAGGATCGCTGCTGTGCCGAAGTCGGCAGAAGTGCTATTGTGCCGAAGACGGCATAAGCGCTGCTGTGCCGAAGACGGTGGGGTCGCTGCTGTGCCGAAGACGTTAGAAGTACTGCTGTGCCGAGGTCGGCCCAACGCAGTTTGCCCCGTCAGCGGCAGTAACCAGCTTGTGCCGGCTGACAGATGGTGACTTACGATCCTCTGCCGGCACAAAGCGACTTGTGCCGTCTTGGAAGAAGAACTGCTCGCAGAACTCGAAGGCAGGTGCCGCTGACGGCACAACTGGCTTGTGCCGAGAACGGATTCTGCTGCAGGCGCCGTGTGATGATGTTGCTATACGCTTGATGATTAGATTTGAGCCGCTCCTCCTACATTGCTTTCGTATTATGCTTGTCGGCGGTGATGTGACGAGCAATGAACTCATCAAGTTCATGGATTCCAAAGATACCCATGTTATGTAGCGGTTTGCGAGCACCGTCACGGGTTATTTCGGATGATGAAAAGATGTTTGGCACGGCATCCAACACACGCAGACAGTACGTGTCGTTGTTCATGTCGACATTAACATGTTGCGGTTGCCAAACATGTTAACATCCGGATTGCGACTTGTGTGCACATATGTTTGAGCTATTTTGCCGTGGCAAAAAGTCATTCATTAACATTTTGCAAGGCCTTGTAATTGATGCAACGATGCGTGCACCTTACATGACGTTATCCGAATGAACTTTCAAAGGCAAATTTCAAATCTGAATTATTGTATACTTAATACGGCGTAGTTGATGTCGGTCAACACGATAAAACATCAACGCCGTAGTGTACCCACTCTCGGACTCTAGCCACACCCACACACGCGCAAGTGCGCTTGAACGCACACACGCGCGCTACAATATCTACAATAGTTGCAACACACTTGTAATGACAACAACCACCACCACAACAACAACTCACCACCGAGAATGATAAGATGGCTAGTTATTGCTTTATGTAGCAGCAGCAGCAAATGTGCAAGCCAATTGACGTGTTAGCTGTGTCTTTATCTCCTCTCTTGTCACATAAGGACGTGCTGGTCCACATAAAGTCCGCCCCCTTCGTTGTTATCATTGTTGCTGTCCTCTTAATGGTAACATACAAAACAAATTGATATGAGCATAACCAACATCATGCACATTGTCGTTCATCAACACATTGCGTGTTAAAAAATAGCTTTAGTCATCACACATCAGCTCTCGAAGAATGATGTCCTCATTTTTGCGTTAGTGTGCGCTCACTTGCAATATCTCCTTACCAATGTCGTCCAACTTCTCCGCCTGGCAAGCTTAAGGTGTCAATTGCGGCTGCTCGCTGTTGCGCGACGAGAATGAGCCTTGCAATATGTTGCAAGCTTGCCCGTCTTGTATGTGTCAATTAACCCTTCAGCAGCGCAAAACGCCTTGGAGCTGGCACCTCGTGCAGCGTCCCAAGCTCCTCTTTCAAGCTGACATTGGTGATTTAAACGGCATTGCGCGCCTACACAATTGCAACGCGGCTGCTGCCTCCGCAACCTCTGGCTCGCAAACGCCAGGTGGTCAGTCTAAACCCGCCCCTCCCACATTGCCTCTGCATTCCGCTTGTTGGCGATGATGTTGCAGGCACTAAACTCGTGGAGTTTCTTGCTCGTGGAGACACCCATAATGTCTAACAGCATGCGAGCACCATGCACGAGCTATAGTCTGTGTTTACGAGATGCACAGCACGGCAACATACACTTTGGGACAATGCGTGTCATGTGCGTCATCATGTTGTTCATTTTTACATTGACGCGTTGCATGTAAACAAACAAAGTCACTTTTTGAGACACGACTTGTGTGCACAAATCTGAGCGTTTTTAGCGCGTTCTTTGAAACGGCAAAAGTTGAATCGCTACATTTTTAGAGCCTCCGCAATAAATCGCAAGGCAAATATGCATGCGCCTTGCATGATTACGTGAGAATGAACTTTAAACCCAACTTTAGTCTCAACCGCAAGGATTATTGATCCATAATCTCATATGTTCATACCTGATACAATGTATCTGGTGTTGGTCAGCGTGCTAAGACATTAGCGATCAAAGCAATAGTGAACACTTCTTCAAATAAATGCCCAATCCGCACCTAGCAAAGCCCAAAGTAGACCAGATAAAAGTAGTTGAGTGCTAAATGAATGCTGCCCGATGTTGGCTTCAGCCGCACGAGGAAAATGAGCCTTGTAAAGCGCTGCAAACTTGCCCGTCGTGTATGTGTTTATCAACCCTTCCGAAGCGCAAAACGCCTTGAACTTGGCACCTCGTGCAGCGACGTAAGCTCCCGCCTCTTTTAAAGTACTGCCGCAAATGTGCACAACATTCCGCGCCCACATCGTGCATTGCACGAAGCAAGCGCTGCAAAACGGGCAATGAGAAGCTGGGTGATGCTGCAGCGGTCCTCTGATGAGCGCGTGTGTGCAACAGATTTTAAAATGGCTTATTTTAGCCGCCTGCATGGAGCATCAGCCTACTCCAGTCGGTTCTTCCTGTTTCAGTGCAGCACTCAGCTTTAAAAGTCCGTGCAACATGCGCGTCACATGTGCTAAAGTATCATGAAATGCGTGTACGTGCATGTGTGTAGGCACTGTTCAAAGCACGCCCTTGCATGCGCTTGCACATGTGCGTGTGCCTATGTGTGCAGGCTGGATGTGCAGCAATCCAATTGCTGTAATAGACATTGTCAACGTCCACTACTACTTACAGCTGCAATGCGCGCTTAGCATGGTCGTCCCACGTCACATCGATGATGCGAGGATTGAGGCCCCATGTGGCCTCAAGATTTTGCGGTTTTGATACCGGTGTTGGGCAAACCGAAGCTAATGCATGAATACGTGCACAAGCAAGGGGAGCTTGTTGCTGCACCGAAAATGAATTGATGCATGTTGTTTTACGCTGGGTGGCCAAACCAAACCCGCCCCTCCAGAAATTGCCTTTGCATTCCGCTTGCCAGCGATGATGTGACGGGCGCTCAACTCGTCAAGTTCAACGATTGTAAAGACGCCCACGTTATTTTAAGATGACGCGAGTGCAGTAATAGAATGTGAGCACCGTGCTCATAGTGCATGGTGACTATGCACGAGTTATAAAGAGAGATTGCAGAATGCACAGCACGACAATTGACGCATTTGGACAATGCGTGTCGTGTGCAGCATTATGTTATTCATCTCGACAGTAACGCATCGCATCCATCTGAAGCCCATACTCGAAAATCGTTTAAGCATTCTTTTACCTGGCAAAAATTCAACAACTTCGCAAGGCTCCGCAATCAATTCCAAGGCAAGGATGCATATGCGCTTCTATGATCTATATTCCTTGCGAATTGAACGTCAATTTTAAATATATAATGGCAAGGAACATGGATCATGAGTATTTGTAGCATACATTGTAATTAACATGACGTAGCTCGATGACGAGGGGCTGTGTAAAGACTCCACATCCTGAGTAGCAGCCGTCATTAAACGTTCAAGTGCATTATGATGCACACATGTACAGCAACGTGTAGCGGATTTGCAACGATCAAAAAGAGAGTCGGGGAGAGCGGTCATCTGTAAGAGGTTGAAGGTGAGACGTTTGCGCATAAGCGCTTGGGTCCTTTCCACCTATCCGGTAAAAGCCATCGGCAGCACATCAATCGCGCTCAAGAGTGGCGCAGGCTGCTTCATGCACTCATGTCTATGAAATCCGACAAGGCATGGACGCACTCTGCGTGCTTTGCATTCGCATCTGTGCCATCTTCTCGGCAGTCTGCAACATATCCGCATGCTTTTTTCTACTTCCGTGCACACGCTGATGGTGCTGCACTTGAAATATCATATGTACATTATAGTATATTTGAAACTTTATACATTAAATGCAGCCACAGCGCGCCGCGAAGCTTCACAAGAGCGCAACATATGACATTCTCCACCTTCATGAGGTGGAACATGTTGACGAGACACACAAAGAAAGCCATGGCGATGACTGCATTCTCCTTTGATTGCATGCTTCACATTTTTTCAAAACACGTGCACCAGTAAACCTATTACGAGCAACCGATGTTGTTTAGAAGCGGGTGAGCGCCATGCACGAGTTATTACAAGAGATTGAAAGACGCATAGCACGGCAACCAACTCACTTAACCAATGCGTGTCGAGTTTAGGTTGTGCACGCATCATGGGTACATAATTCAAACACACTCCATGTCGTCAAGTAATATGCTTTGCATAATCGAGTCCGGAGCACAATCCCTCCCCATCATGTTGAGATCAACATGTCACGCGCGAACTTCTCAGATCTGCTGAAGTCATCGTCATCAAATGTTGTCGACTACATTGCAAGCATCATCGATGTCGTTTGAAGCTGATTGCCACTCGTCTTGAGAGGCCTCATTGTGTGGTGTAGCTTACAACGACATGATATCGTTAAAAGCGGTTGGTGCAGGCGTGGTAGTGTCCATATGTGAGACATCAACACCGTCAGCTGGGTAAATTGCGCTATGAACATCCGAGACTGATGGCGTGGCAGCCGCATTGGTGAGCACGTTCCGCCGTTTTTGCTGGTAGCAAACATGCCACTCTGTGGCCATGAAGGCATCAGCAAGACCTTGGTGGCATGCATCGATTTATACTTGCCGCCTTTCATGCCGACCCACGCGGGCCTCTTTTAGCATCTGAACAATGTCAATGTTTACGGTGCTGAGCGTTCGCAACTCAAGTGCGGCCTGCGCAACCTGTGCCTCGCCCATGTTCGTGTTGCCAAGGTCTTGCACTTGAATCCCGCGCTACAGTTTTGAACATCTTGCATGGCCTTTTTCAGTCGTCAAGGGGAGTATTGGCTTGCTCAAATGCAAGGCGATCCCCTCATGTTGACACAAACATTGCACATCAGCATTGTGTGTGTTAAACTTAATCAAGATGCAAGTAGTGCAGCATTAAAGGATAAACTAGCGACCTTTCGGCAGGGTGGCGCAGTGGTTACACGGCGTGTCAGCAACATCAGCTACGCCTTGTACAAAGTCGGGGCTCTGCGAGCAATTGCAAGATAAAGATGCATACGTTTTTTCGTGTACATATAAAAGTTCCAGTCGCAAGAATGAAGGTCCACATGAGTACGTATTCAAGTGGAGCTCGACCAACATCAGCTACGCCTAACATGTGTACGGCGTAGCTGATGTTGGTCGAGCTCCACTTGAGCTTGACGTCGATGTCAACATGTTAAAACGGCAAGGCGAGGCTTTCAACCATCGTATATTCACTTTAAAGTGGTAACTGTTTATAATAGCACGTACCGTGTTATGATTATTATGTACCGCATAGTGATGCCTGCATGTTCTGGTGCAATGATCATGCGCTTTAATGTACCTTGCTGCAAAAAGGAAATTTATATCCCACACCCCAACACAGATTTTCGGAGGCATCGCCAACGGCTCAGTATGCTGTTAGTTTAAGTGCAGAAACATCACATGTCTCATCGTGACTTAACGCATGCGAGGATTGCGTATGGCATCCTCCACCTCACTATGGTCACCTCGATATTATAACCTATAAGTTATGGTAATTAAGTGGTCATGAATCAATCCATGATCAATTGATTATCGTAACCCTTGCATATCCCTGCATATCCTCATGGTTTGTTGTTCGGTGTCTGGCAAGATCATAAACCAAACTACTTGATCATAAAGCTTGAAGCGGATGCAGGAATACCTGCACCACCAAGCGAAACTTGTTGCGGCACCGTTTTAAAACCTCATGCATGTTGTACGCTGAGTGGTCAGACTAGACTCGCCCCTCCCAAATGCCTTTGCATTTCGCTTGTCGGCGGTGATGTGCAACGGGCGGGCGTTAACCTCATCGCATTTATCAATCGTGAAGACACCCACGTTTCTAGCAGCCTGTGAGCACCACGCACGTGCACGGGTTATTACGAGAGATTGAAGGATGCAAAACACGGCAACCAACACACGGACATTCAATTTCAGCGGATGCGCTTTAACATGCGCTCCGGCAACAAGGTTGACAATAACCGCGCCTTCATGCCCCCTGCAGATCGCCATGCATTAAGCGTGCTGAAAGACAAGGAGCGCAGCCTGCGCTAGCACCTCGCAGACGACAGTAAACATCGTCATGCTGTTGAACCGCCGTGGCAGTCCAGCCCTACCCTTCTGCAGCTAATTGCATGAAACTTGACCTGGATAAGATCTCAAATGCGCCCGAGATGGACATCTTCACGCTCGTGCAGGCTGGTGGCCATTGAGCACCCGATTGATGTTCTGCTGCCCGATAAGTGTGTGTGTGCATTGGAATCATGTGTGTACCGCTCGGCATGTCTCGTGACACTCTCTTGTTATGCGAAGCTTGGCGCAAAAACCATCTTGACAAAAGCCTCGCGGCGCGCCGTTGCTGCATCGGTAAAGTCTTAGGTGCAGCATCACCCAACGGTGCGCACGCACAAAGTATACCGCGGTATACTTTGCCAGCCGGCACCCAACTGTGATACGGGTTGCCGAGTAGCCGGCTGGTTACAAGCGCAAAATAGCGTCAACAATGTGAACATCATCGAGCGTTGGAATGCCTTGCAGGAGTTCAAGGACCGAGTGGATGAGGCAACTTGTGCACTCTTGGGCGCGATTGCTTTGTATCCGACTTCTTCCATCTATTTCGGTGGAAAGTGAGCTCCTGAGCGCGGATGTCACCTCCAGCCTTGTACAAGTGACCTCTCTCGCCATCCGTCAAGAACTCAAATTGAACTTTTTGAAGCTTGAACACGATGCAAGATCACCTGCATCACCAATGAGAAGCTGATGTTGCAGCGTCTGTAAGAGGGGGGGTGCTACCGCCCCCTTTAATCCCCTACCCCCAACACCACTACCAGCCACACCGCCGGCCCACACCGCCGCCGCCGCCGCCGCCGCCGGGGCAGCTGCCATAGCAAAAGATTCTCTGGCTATGGCGGCCGCTGCGTTAGCAGCGCCGCCATGCGGCTGATATCGATGTGAGGCATGAGTCTCACATCGATATCAATGTTAGCGATAAGCTAACACTACATAAAGGCCATAAAGGCCATAATACGGCTCAATTGGCTGTGTATTACCTGTTGGGACCCTTGATTTTAACTAAATAAGGGCGGGGAACCGCATAGCGGTAGCACGTCGTTATAATCCCCCCCACTTAGGTTTTGATGTCCTCATTGAAGGGCTAGCAAGGCCCGACCCTGAGCATTGAAAGCTTGAGTAGAAGGAGAACCAGGGCCGAAGCGGCAAAGATGTCTGCCAGCACCCTTTTACCGTCCGCGTGCGGACACATCACTCCAGTACGCCCGGCAAATCTCTTGGCAGTTGGTAAGGATTCCTTTCGGGTTTTCACGTGCTGTGTTCAACACCATACCCTTTCCATTCACCAAGCAAGTTGGCGCGCGTCTGCGTCGGGGCTTACGGTGCCTTAGAATTGCTTCCACCTCGTACTCAAAAGCATTATCGCCATCCACTGCGACAGGGGGTGGAGCAGATTGAACCCGACCGTCTGAACGGTACGGCTTCGGTACACTCACATAAAACACATGATGTATACGTATGGATTGTGGTAACTCCAAACGATACGCGTGAGTGCCGACCCGATCAACCACTTTAAAGGGGTCTATCTAGAGAGGGAAAAACTTTTGAGTACCCACTCCCTTGATGGATATGTCTTTAGTGCTTAAAAGCACCGAATTGCCCACATCATAGTCGGCCTGCCTACGATGCTTATCAGCTTGGGCTTTCTGGCTGTCCTTCGCTGCGCGCAGACAGCTCTTTGCCAATGCTAACCCGTCTTGCATGGCCGCAGCCATCTCGCGCGCGCTGCAGGCACGCTAGTCAAGTCGTTAGCCGGCAACTTAATACTCACGGGACTTTTTGGATGCACTCCGTAATTTAAGATACACGGAGTTTCCTGCACACTCTCTTGCCATGCATTGTTAATCGCGAACTCAGCCATTGGAAGATAAATATCCCAATCAGACTGATTTGGACTCACATAATGCCGGATGATTTCCTCAATTACTTGATTGGCGCGTTCAGTCTGACCATCAGTTTGCGGTTGATAAGCGGTACTCATGCGTTGATGTATCTGAAGGAAGTTGCATATCGACTATCAAAACTGAGCCACAAACCTCGAGTTACGGTCAGAGACAATTTTGCAAGGCAAGCCATGCAACTTGAACACAGACGCGACCAAAACCATCGCTAGATCGGGAGCCCATCTCCGTACGGCAAGGAACAATGTAAACCATTTTAATCAAATGATCCACAAAACTGCAACCGCTGTATGACCCAACGCTGTCTCACGGAGCTCAGTGATAAGGTCCATACTCACACATTCCCACTGACTCGCAGTATCCCAGTGGGCTTTTGAAGTAACGGTTTGTCACGTCGACATTTGTCACACGTGTCCACATACCGCTTTACATCAACAGGCAACAATGGCCACCAATACAACTGTTGCGCTGCCTTAGTGGTCTTGCGACTACTAAAGTGCCCAGCGTATGGTAGATCGTATATATCCGCTATGCATTTTACACGCAGGTCAGCATGGTCAGGTATTATCAAACTGTTGCTCATGTAATACAGATTGTCACGTTTGTGAAACTTTTGTAAGTTGTCTGCAATAGAACACCACGGGTCCAAAGTGTACCCATGTACAACAGCTTGCACAAACTCATCATCCGGAGATAACGTGCTGCGTGTCGCGAGTAATTGCGCGCGCATCACCGCCAATAATGACGGGGCAGCGACTTAAAGGGTCAACCACATTGATTTTTCCCGGCCGATACATCCGATCAAAGGTAAGCATGGACAAAACCTCATTCCAGCGCGCTTGCCGTCTCGACAAGTTTTACTGTGTCGAGAAATACACCAACGGGTTGTGATCAGTCACAACAGTGAACTGAACACCCTCCAAGCAATATCTCCATGTCTCAAAAGCATGAACTATACCCAGTAAGTTTACTCTGTCATAGTGTAGTTCACCTCTGCAGGAATAAACTTCCTACTCTCATAAGCACAAGGTCTGTCATCTTGCAACAGTACCGCACCACACCTAAGTGTTGATGCGTCACTGACCACTGTGAAGTGTTTGTCCCAATTGAGCAATGCTATCACCGGCGCTGATGTAACAGGCCAATTTCACCTTTTGCATAGCAGCTTCCTGTGTTGTCGTCCAAGTGAACGGGGCATCTTTACGCAACAGTTTGGTCCAAGGCATGACAATTGTCGAGTACCCCATTATGAACTTGCAAAAATAGTTGGCCAACCCTAGAAACAACCTTAGTTGATGGATATTTTGAGGTTGGGGCCACTCTTTCACAACCTGCACTTTGCGAGGGTCAGGCTTGATACCCGCACTACTCACAATGTGATCAAGGAAGGGTCACGTTCTCCGTTCCACAAAAATCACACTTGGTGAGATTTGCCAACAAACGATGCTTTCGTAAAATTGCAAACACCGCTTCCAAGTGTTGCCCATGTTCTTCCGTTGTTTCATTGAAGACAATGATGTCATCCAAGTATGTCATGACATGTTTACCAAACATATCATCGAAACTTGTATTTATTTCCCTCCGAAACACAGCGGGTGCATTGATCAATCCAAAAGGTAACACTTTGTATTGATAACTTATCATTGAATGGCCCGTAGGTGTTCTGAATGCTGTCTTATTGACATCCAAAGGATGAATGCGAATTCGATGATAGCCGTATCAAAGTACGCATTCCCTGACAACTTGTTAAACACATCATCAGTTCTTGGCAACGGGTATCTGTTCTTACCGTGATCTTGTTTAGAGCACGGCAATCCACACACATGCGCAACTTCCCATTCTTCTTCGTAGCAAACAAGATGGGTGCGCCAAAGGGTGAAGAATTTGGTTCAATTAGACCCTTTTTTAATAACTCTTTAATTTGAGGTTCCATTTCCCCCCTCTCGTTGGGGCTTAACCTATATACTGGTCGAAATAGAGGCTCACCATCAGGAGTTAGGGTATTGTGTGTCCGACACCTCAATCAGGGGGCAAGCCCGGCAACTGAGAAAACATTTTGATATCTCTCAATGATGTCCGCCACACCTTCTGTATTTCCACGTACAACATCATCACTTTACATTAAGTGCACTAGAAAAGCAAGTGTGTTTTTACGTAATGCACTCTTCACTTGAAGCGCCGTAAGTAACGCAGGGTCAGGTTGCTTGTACTCCAAGCTATGCAACCCCTGCACGGACAAAGTGATGCGCTTACGCCCCTTCTTTACTGTGCACAACCGTGCAGCAATATCCAATGTCATCGACACTTGATCTTGCCATTCTTGGCCAAATACCACATCAACACCAGCTATGTCAATGGGTACTACGATGAAAGTGAAATTGGCTTGATAACTACCAATCTTAACTTTCAATTTGATTTCACCTTTTACAAATAACGCACCCCCCAGCACCAGCAGCTACGAAGGCTGATGGTTTGCACGCTGTCTTATAGCGCATAACCCATTTTTATTCAACGAAGTTATGCGTTGCCCCAGTGTCAACCAAGAACGAGCTAGTCATACCCTGTGCCGTACCTGTGAAGGTCCACAATAAAGGTACTACTCGCCCTCAAAAGGTAGCCAAGATTCCGTGACTGATGCGTGGGTTAATCAATACTGCTGACAACCGAACTGTCCCCGTCTCACGCTTTGTGAATTGTTTCAACACAGTCCCCCCCAAGTATGCTTTAGCCACGGTCCACGATACTTGGGCACCATGACAGCCACAGTAAGTGCTGCGTATTCACTTTGAAACTCACACAATGTGCGCAAAACTTCTGTTAGCATGTTAAACTCTACATACACTAGCACACAAGCATTGTCATCCACTTTTTTACTATCAAAAAGCAGCATTATCATTATCATGTGCTTGCCATGCATGTTGCCATTACATGCACACAAGACAATTCATCACACCAGTTTGCGGCATGTAACACTAGCAACTGGCCACTTAATGAAGGTACATCAGTCACGACATAATCCTATTCAACCTTCTTGGCCTTGCCCTTCCCCTTGGTTGGGCAGTTCTTCGCAATGTGACCCGGCTGATGACACACATAACATGCGCGTGCCGCCGAAGGCTCACTACCAACAGCAGCTGCAGGTGTGAATGTCTTGGCTTTCTTCGCCGCATGCGCACTTGGTGGGGGGAAGCGCTTTCCCCCTCCCGGCGGCTTGGCCGAAATTGCCACTTGCGACTTGTACTTGCACAGCCGCAGAATCATCATTGTACAACAACACATTTAACCTCTGTAGGGTCGCGAGGTCATTGGGCACCAAAGGCTTTCCGGTAGATGTGTTGTACTGCAACTAATTGCGCTGACACGCATGCATCCCGCGTTTATAGTTGTCGAACTGCTCAACCTTGTCCATAGGCATAAGTCCACTGTTTACGCGGCCAACCAATGCCTAAAACTCCTGCAGATAGACTGAAGCCGCTCTGCCATTCTGTCGCAGCTTGCTGAGCTTGTTGCGAGCAGCAATGGCCGGATCTATGCCACCATAGCGCTCCACCATGAATTGGAACAGTGCCTCCACTGTCGTGGGAGCACCATCCACCCTCTGTCTCGCTCGCTTGGCCAACGCATCAGGTGGCATGAGCAACTCAGCAACAGCAATGTGCTCACTGATCGGGCGATGCAGTGCCGTCAACTACCTCCGAACAGTCACCACCCAATTATGAATGTTGACAGTACCGTTGGGCTTGAACTTCTCAGGCTCGTTCAGTGCTGTTACAGGCATCCCCGCCGATGTACACCCACTGTTGTGGCAGCTCCATCCACTTGCTGACGCAGAGCCACCAACTGAGCCTGCATCGCGTCAAGGCGCGCCGTCAATCGTTTCTTACGAGCCAAGCATTCTTCCAAATCAGGCCCAAGTTACCAAATCAGATCCTTGCAGCGCTTCTGAGTCTCTATTGTCAACGTGGCCAAAGCCTCAAACGCCATCATATTACCCAGAAATGGGCCTGGCTTGTCCCAAATGGCCATGAGGGTAGTTACTGCGGGATCATTGCCCACGAGTGGTGGCATGTTCTGAGTCAACTCATGCTCGAGCATCCGGATCACCATCTTCGTCGCAAATTTTACACGGTGACTGACAAGGGACTAAGGGACTGACGGGTGCCCGACCCTGCCTGACCCTACCTGATGTAACGAATTGGTCCATAAAGGGACTTTTTAGGACGGCCGTTAATATCAACATATACCGACGGCAAGCGGTCGACCAATAAGTACAATCGACGGCGGCCTGCCTGTGACGGCAACACCGCACTATAAGGTGACGGCCGATTGTCGGTCGTCCCATTTGCGCGATGGCGACCTATCTGTATAGCAGATAAGTCACGGTTTAATCACATACAGTAACGGCCGACCGTCGGTCGTACCCTGACCGTCGAAAAGTATGCGCGACGGCCTGCCTATTTTGGCAAGCCAGTTGTTATTAGTCCCTATCTGGTGACTTACCACGTTCATTTAATGACGGCCGATCGCGCACTTAACGCGGCGGCGACCTACTTATTGTGTGCCAAGTATAATAAGCAAGTGACCGCCGGTCCCTAAAGGTCGGCAAGTCGAGACGCTGGTACAATGCCGCCGCCGTACTATGTCAATGGTACGAACAGTGCCATTGTCGCAATGGCACGATAGTACTATCGTGCCATTGCGACAATGGCACTGTTCGTACCATTGACATAGTACGGCGGCGGCATTGTACCAGCGTCTCGACTTGCCGACCTTTAGGGACCGGCGGTCACTTGCTTATTATACTTGGCACACAATAAGTAGGTCGCCGCCGCGTTAAGTGCGCGATCGGCCGTCATTAAATGAACGTGGTAAGTCACCAGATAGGGACTAATAACAACTGGCTTGCCAAAATAGGCAGGCCGTCGCGCATACTTTTCGACGGTCAGGGTACGACCGACGGTCGGCCGTTACTGTATGTGATTAAACCGTGACTTATCTGCTATACAGATAGGTCGCCATCGCGCAAATGGGACGACCGACAATCGGCCGTCACCTTATAGTGCGGTGTTGCCGTCACAGGCAGGCCGCCGTCGATTGTACTTATTGGTCGACCGCTTGCCGTCGGTATATGTTGATATTAACGGCCGTCCTAAAAAGTCCCTTTATGGACCAATTCGTTACATCAGGTAGGGTCAGGCAGGGTCGGGCACCCGTCAGTCCCTTAGTCCCTTGTCAGTCACCGTGTAAAATTTGCGACGAAGATGGTGATCCGGATGCTCGAGCATGAGTTGACTCAGAACATGCCACCACTCGTGGGCAATGATCCCGCAGTAACTACCCTCATGGCCATTTGGGACAAGCCAGGCCCATTTCTGGGTAATATGATGGCGTTTGAGGCTTTGGCCACGTTGACAATAGAGACTCAGAAGCGCTGCAAGGATCTGATTTGGTAACTTGGGCCTGATTTGGAAGAATGCTTGGCTCGTAAGAAACGATTGACGGCGCGCCTTGACGCGATGCAGGCTCAGTTGGTGGCTCTGCGTCAGCAAGTGGATGGAGCTGCCACAACAGTGGGTGTACATCGGCGGGGATGCCTGTAACAGCACTGAACGAGCCTGAGAAGTTCAAGCCCAACGGTACTGTCAACATTCATAATTGGGTGGTGACTGTTCGGAGGTAGTTGACGGCACTGCATCGCCCGATCAGTGAGCACATTGCTGTTGCTGAGTTGCTCATGCCACCTGATGCGTTGGCCAAGCGAGCGAGACAGAGGGTGGATGGTGCTCCCACGACAGTGGAGGCACTGTTCCAATTCATGGTGGAGCGCTATGGTGGCATAGATCCGGCCATTGCTGCTCGCAACAAGCTCAGCAAGCTGCGACAGAATGGCAGAGCGGCTTCAGTCTATCTGCAGGAGTTTTAGGCATTGGTTGGCCGCGTAAACAGTGGACTTATGCCTATGGACAAGGTTGAGCAGTTCGACAACTATAAACGCGGGATGCATGCGTGTCAGCGCAATTAGTTGCAGTACAACACATCTACCGGAAAGCCTTTGGTGCCCAATGACCTCGCGACCCTACAGAGGTTAAATGTGTTGTTGTACAATGATGATTCTGCGGCTGT
Organism: Chlorokybus atmophyticus; assembly: GCA_009103225.1. NCBI lineage: Eukaryota > Viridiplantae > Streptophyta > Chlorokybophyceae > Chlorokybales > Chlorokybaceae > Chlorokybus > Chlorokybus atmophyticus. The sequence goes on along the minus strand of RHPI01002990.1, from coordinate 395,089 downwards.
GCAAGTACAAGTCGCAAGTGGCAATTTCGGCCAAGCCGCCGGGAGGGGGAAAGCGCTTCCCCCCACCAAGTGCGCATGCGGCGAAGAAAGCCAAGACATTCACACCTGCAGCTGCTGTTGGTAGTGAGCCTTCGGCGGCACGCGCATGTTATGTGTGTCATCAGCCGGGTCACATTGCGAAGAACTGCCCAACCAAGGGGAAGGGCAAGGCCAAGAAGGTTGAATAGGATTATGTCGTGACTGATGTACCTTCATTAAGTGGCCAGTTGCTAGTGTTACATGCCGCAAACTGGTGTGATGAATTGTCTTGTGTGCATGTAATGGCAACATGCATGGCAAGCACATGATAATGATAATGCTGCTTTTTGATAGTAAAAAAGTGGATGACAATGCTTGTGTGCTAGTGTATGTAGAGTTTAACATGCTAACAGAAGTTTTGCGCACATTGTGTGAGTTTCAAAGTGAATACGCAGCACTTACTGTGGCTGTCATGGTGCCCAAGTATCGTGGACCGTGGCTAAAGCATACTTGGGGGGGACTGTGTTGAAACAATTCACAAAGCGTGAGACGGGGACAGTTCGGTTGTCAGCAGTATTGATTAACCCACGCATCAGTCACGGAATCTTGGCTACCTTTTGAGGGCGAGTAGTACCTTTATTGTGGACCTTCACAGGTACGGCACAGGGTATGACTAGCTCGTTCTTGGTTGACACTGGGGCAACGCATAACTTCGTTGAATAAAAATGGGTTATGCGCTATAAGACAGCGTGCAAACCATCAGCCTTCGTAGCTGCTGGTGCTGGGGGGTGCGTTATTTGTAAAAGGTGAAATCAAATTGAAAGTTAAGATTGGTAGTTATCAAGCCAATTTCACTTTCATCGTAGTACCCATTGACATAGCTGGTGTTGATGTGGTATTTGGCCAAGAATGGCAAGATCAAGTGTCGATGACATTGGATATTGCTGCACGGTTGTGCACAGTAAAGAAGGGGCGTAAGCGCATCACTTTGTCCGTGCAGGGGTTGCATAGCTTGGAGTACAAGCAACCTGACCCTGCGTTACTTACGGCGCTTCAAGTGAAGAGTGCATTACGTAAAAACACACTTGCTTTTCTAGTGCACTTAATGTAAAGTGATGATGTTGTACGTGGAAATACAGAAGGTGTGGCGGACATCATTGAGAGATATCAAAATGTTTTCTCAGTTGCCGGGCTTGCCCCCTGATTGAGGTGTCGGACACACAATACCCTAACTCCTGATGGTGAGCCTCTATTTCGACCAGTATATAGGTTAAGCCCCAACGAGAGGGGGGAAATGGAACCTCAAATTAAAGAGTTATTAAAAAAGGGTCTAATTGAACCAAATTCTTCACCCTTTGGCGCACCCATCTTGTTTGCTACGAAGAAGAATGGGAAGTTGCGCATGTGTGTGGATTGCCGTGCTCTAAACAAGATCACGGTAAGAACAGATACCCGTTGCCAAGAACTGATGATGTGTTTAACAAGTTGTCAGGGAATGCGTACTTTGATACGGCTATCATCGAATTCGCATTCATCCTTTGGATGTCAATAAGACAGCATTCAGAACACCTACGGGCCATTCAATGATAAGTTATCAATACAAAGTGTTACCTTTTGGATTGATCAATGCACCCGCTGTGTTTCGGAGGGAAATAAATACAAGTTTCGATGATATGTTTGGTAAACATGTCATGACATACTTGGATGACATCATTGTCTTCAATGAAACAACGGAAGAACATGGGCAACACTTGGAAGCGGTGTTTGCAATTTTACGAAAGCATCGTTTGTTGGCAAATCTCACCAAGTGTGATTTTTGTGGAACGGAGAACGTGACCCTTCCTTGATCACATTGTGAGTAGTGCGGGTATCAAGCCTGACCCTCGCAAAGTGCAGGTTGTGAAAGAGTGGCCCCAACCTCAAAATATCCATCAACTAAGGTTGTTTCTAGGGTTGGCCAACTATTTTTGCAAGTTCATAATGGGGTACTCGACAATTGTCATGCCTTGGACCAAACTGTTGCGTAAAGATGCCCCGTTCACTTGGACGACAACACAGGAAGCTGCTATGCAAAAGGTGAAATTGGCCTGTTACATCAGCGCCGGTGATAGCATTGCTCAATTGGGACAAACACTTCACAGTGGTCAGTGACGCATCAACACTTAGGTGTGGTGCGGTACTGTTGCAAGATGACAGACCTTGTGCTTATGAGAGTAGGAAGTTTATTCCTGCAGAGGTGAACTACACTATGACAGAGTAAACTTACTGGGTATAGTTCATGCTTTTGAGACATGGAGATATTGCTTGGAGGGTGTTCAGTTCACTGTTGTGACTGATCACAACCCGTTGGTGTATTTCTCGACACAGTAAAACTTGTCGAGACGGCAAGCGCGCTGGAATGAGGTTTTGTCCATGCTTACCTTTGATCGGATGTATCGGCCGGGAAAAATCAATGTGGTTGACCCTTTAAGTCGCTGCCCCGTCATTATTGGCGGTGATGCGCGCGCAATTACTCGCGACACGCAGCACGTTATCTCCGGATGATGAGTTTGTGCAAGCTGTTGTACATGGGTACACTTTGGACCCGTGGTGTTCTATTGCAGACAACTTACAAAAGTTTCACAAACGTGACAATCTGTATTACATGAGCAACAGTTTGATAATACCTGACCATGCTGACCTGCGTGTAAAATGCATAGCGGATATATACGATCTACCATACGCTGGGCACTTTAGTAGTCGCAAGACCACTAAGGCAGCGCAACAGTTGTATTGGTGGCCATTGTTGCCTGTTGATGTAAAGCGGTATGTGGACACGTGTGACAAATGTCGACGTGACAAACCGTTACTTCAAAAGCCCACTGGGATACTGCGAGTCAGTGGGAATGTGTGAGTATGGACCTTATCACTGAGCTCCGTGAGACAGCGTTGGGTCATACAGCGGTTGCAGTTTTGTGGATCATTTGATTAAAATGGTTTACATTGTTCCTTGCCGTACGGAGATGGGCTCCCGATCTAGCGATGGTTTTGGTCGCGTCTGTGTTCAAGTTGCATGGCTTGCCTTGCAAAATTGTCTCTGACCGTAACTCGAGGTTTGTGGCTCAGTTTTGATAGTCGATATGCAACTTCCTTCAGATACATCAACGCATGAGTACCGCTTATCAACCGCAAACTGATGGTCAGACTGAACGCGCCAATCAAGTAATTGAGGAAATCATCCGGCATTATGTGAGTCCAAATCAGTCTGATTGGGATATTTATCTTCCAATGGCTGAGTTCGCGATTAACAATGCATGGCAAGAGAGTGTGCAGGAAACTCCGTGTATCTTAAATTACGGAGTGCATCCAAAAAGTCCCGTGAGTATTAAGTTGCCGGCTAACGACTTGACTAGCGTGCCTGCAGCGCGCGCGAGATGGCTGCGGCCATGCAAGACGGGTTAGCATTGGCAAAGAGCTGTCTGCGCGCAGCGAAGGACAGCCAGAAAGCCCAAGCTGATAAGCATCGTAGGCAGGCCGACTATGATGTGGGCAATTCGGTGCTTTTAAGCACTAAAGACATATCCATCAAGGGAGTGGGTACTCAAAAGTTTTTCCCTCTCTAGATAGACCCCTTTAAAGTGGTTGATCGGGTCGGCACTCACGCGTATCGTTTGGAGTTACCACAATCCATACGTATACATCATGTGTTTTATGTGAGTGTACCGAAGCCGTACCGTTCAGACGGTCGGGTTCAATCTGCTCCACCCCCTGTCGCAGTGGATGGCGATAATGCTTTTGAGTACGAGGTGGAAGCAATTCTAAGGCACCGTAAGCCCCGACGCAGACGCGCGCCAACTTGCTTGGTGAATGGAAAGGGTATGGTGTTGAACACAGCACGTGAAAACCCGAAAGGAATCCTTACCAACTGCCAAGAGATTTGCCGGGCGTACTGGAGTGATGTGTCCGCACGCGGACGGTAAAAGGGTGCTGGCAGACATCTTTGCCGCTTCGGCCCTGGTTCTCCTTCTACTCAAGCTTTCAATGCTCAGGGTCGGGCCTTGCTAGCCCTTCAATGAGGACATCAAAACCTAAGTGGGGGGGATTATAACGACGTGCTACCGCTATGCGGTTCCCCGCCCTTATTTAGTTAAAATCAAGGGTCCCAACAGGTAATACACAGCCAATTGAGCCGTATTATGGCCTTTATGGCCTTTATGTAGTGTTAGCTTATCGCTAACATTGATATCGATGTGAGACTCATGCCTCACATCGATATCAGCCGCATGGCGGCGCTGCTAACGCAGCGGCCGCCATAGCCAGAGAATCTTTTGCTATGGCAGCTGCCCCGGCGGCGGCGGCGGCGGCGGCGGNTTGTGTTGTTGTTGTCGCTGCTGCTGGTGTAGCATAGCCTTGCTTGCTTGCTTGCTTCCTAGCTTAGCCTAGCCTAGCCTAGCCTAGCCTAGCTGCCCTAGCCTAGCCTTGCTTGTTGGTGTGAAGGGGAGGCGGCCACTCAGGCTGCCTCACCTCAAGTATTGCATCCCAGCACATCACTTGTAATCAATTATCACATTATCACTTGTGAGTGTGCTCGTGGTTGGGGCTGCCACCGCGTGGATTCGTGGTGATGTAAGGGGGGGAATTGTGGTGGTTTGCACTTCTCCCACCCTAAGGAAGCAGTCTAACGCCAACTTGGGCTGTTTTGGCCGCCATTCATTGCGGTAGGGCCGCCAAATTCATTCTATATCAAACTCTCGACTCACAACTTGTCGATATCAGCTTGTAGGGCTGATTCAACGAGGTTTTGGCACCTTTTGTGTCATTTTCAATTGTGAGTTGAGCTGGGTTGTATGAAGTGAAAACTTTGAGTTGGTATAAGTTGTGAGTCGTTGCGTGGATTTGCGTATGGTTTGTTCACAAGCGAGCGTCTTGTTGATAGGTGTTGAGCAGTTAGTTTTTACGTGCTGTTTAACCCAAGTATAGCACCTTGAAATCAACAAGGAAGAAACTATAAGTTTCAGCACTTCTTGAGTGCACAACTAGTGTGGTTGTGCACTTGAACACTGCATTTACTTACGACTTAATTCTTGGGCAGATATCTGACCAAGGGGAAGGGCACAAGGCAGAGGTACTGTTACGGACGACTAAACAATAAGGCCACAATGGCCACAAAACACACTTCGTGCTTTTGTGGCCTAGTGGTTTGTTACATTGGTCATTGGAGCTTGAGACCGAAAAGGTCTTGAGGTCGAAACCGCCTGGCGGCGGTAGACCAAGAAAGATTTGTGAGGTTGTTGGTATCGATGCATGCTGGGTCGCGCGTCAATGCGCGACTTGCCTGACGGCGATTGACAGTCCGACACTCAGCGGCGCAATGCGCGATACGACTGCTCAGTGATATCTGCAAAAATCGCTTCCACTGCTCAGTGACGAAAAGCCCTGTAGAAACTCACATCTGATGAGGACATTGGATACCTAAGTGGGGGGGAATGTCACGGACGACTAAATAATAACGCCACAATGGCCACAAAACACACTTCGTGCTTTTGTGGCCTAGTGATTTATTACAGGTACCCCCCTATGCCAAGCTTGTCCTCATCCGCAGATAAGCCGTCAAGTGATGAGGAGGAAGTAAAGAAGAGCTCTTCAAATGAGAGCGAGAGCAACGGTGGCAATGAAGAGGAGAACTCGAAGCATGTGAATGCTAAAGCTTCCGGCTCGTCCTCTCATGGTGCTGCACCGGTGGACCCTTCACTTGTCATTGGTGGGGCCATTGAGAAGTGTGCACAAGGGCGAGCAAAGCTTGTTGCTCGCTACCCTCGCGTGACTAAGGAGGTGTGGAATAAGTGGGCAGCAAGTCCGCCATGGATATGAAGCGGACTTTGCAACACTTTTTCAAGCAAGCAAAGAGCGTCGCAAAATGTTTCCCCTGCCGGCCGACTGAATATTAGCAGCGACCTGAGGATACTCCTTAAGACTGTCGACCTTCAGTCTACCGGCGATCTCGATACAGGGATCTGAGCATAACGGCCGTCACCATTAGTTGGCGGCCGTCTGCATAAAGGGACTGACCCTAATTAATAGGTACCTGTCAGGTACTCAACAGTTAAGCAAAGGGGACTTGACCTAACTAACATATAACTGACCGGTACCTATCAGTTAGATACCGGCAACTGTACGCTAACTGAGGGAAATTGTCATGTACCTTAAGGTACCTACCGTTAATAATGTGTACCTTCAAAGGTACCTGCTGGTACTGCTCAATCATGATTAGGTGTCATACGTGATTGTCGTCATCAGCTGTGTAAGAATGCGTGACAAATATTGAAAAATAAAAATAAATAAATTACAATGTAATATACTGAGCTACTACTAATACTGCTAGTACAACTAGACTACCACTACTGCTACCACTACCACTACTGCTACTACTACCTTAGGTACTACTGCTAGTACTACCCTTGTACTGAGCTGCGGCTCCTGCACCGCCCGCTCCAGCTCCGCCGCCGCCGTTCCTTCTCTGCCGCTGCCGCCGCCTGGCCTGGTCTGGTCTGGCCTGACCTGGCCTGGCCGCCCTAAGGCAAGGAGGGTGGTTGGATGGCATGCGGTGTTGCGCGTAGTACAACGTCAGACAGCAACCAAGCTCACCTACTGTTAGCCGCCGCCGCCGCCACCACCGCCGCCCACAACGCCCTGTTCAACTTGAAGCCGTTGAGCGTTTAAATAACTTGGGCAGCCCAAGTTATTCAGACGCGTTGTCGAAACATGACTCGCAACGGCATTATCGTATTATTATAATGGTACGAACAGTGCCATTGTCGCAATGGCACGATAGTACTATCGTGCCATTGCGACAATGGCACTGTTCGTACCATTATAATAATACGATAATGCCGTTGCGAGTCATGTTTCGACAACGCGTCTGAATAACTTGGGCTGCCCAAGTTATTTAAACGCTCAACGGCTTCAAGTTGAACAGGGCGTTGTGGGCGGCGGTGGTGGCGGCGGCGGCGGCTAACAGTAGGTGAGCTTGGTTGCTGTCTGACGTTGTACTACGCGCAACACCGCATGCCATCCAACCACCCTCCTTGCCTTAGGGCGGCCAGGCCAGGTCAGGCCAGACCAGACCAGGCCAGGCGGCGGCAGCGGCAGAGAAGGAACGGCGGCGGCGGAGCTGGAGCGGGCGGTGCAGGAGCCGCAGCTCAGTACAAGGGTAGTACTAGCAGTAGTACCTAAGGTAGTAGTAGCAGTAGTGGTAGTGGTAGCAGTAGTGGTAGTCTAGTTGTACTAGCAGTATTAGTAGTAGCTCAGTATATTACATTGTAATTTATTTATTTTTATTTTTCAATATTTGTCACGCATTCTTACACAGCTGATGACGACAATCACGTATGACACCTAATCATGATTGAGCAGTACCAGCAGGTACCTTTGAAGGTACACATTATTAACGGTAGGTACCTTAAGGTACATGACAATTTCCCTCAGTTAGCGTACAGTTGCCGGTATCTAACTGATAGGTACCGGTCAGTTATATGTTAGTTAGGTCAAGTCCCCTTTGCTTAACTGTTGAGTACCTGACAGGTACCTATTAATTAGGGTCAGTCCCTTTATGCAGACGGCCGCCAACTAATGGTGACGGCCGTTATGCTCAGATCCCTGTATCGAGATCGCCGGTAGACTGAAGGTCGACAGTCTTAAGGAGTATCCTCAGGTCGCTGCTAATATTCAGTCGGCCGGCAGGGGAAACATTTTGCGACGCTCTTTGCTTGCTTGAAAAAGTGTTGCAAAGTCCGCTTCATATCCATGGCGGACTTGCTGCCCACTTATTCCACACCTCCTTAGTCACGCGAGGGTAGCGAGCAACAAGCTTTGCTCGCCCTTGTGCACACTTCTCAATGGCCCCACCAATGACAAGTGAAGGGTCCACCGGTGCAGCACCATGAGAGGACGAGCCGGAAGCTTTAGCATTCACATGCTTCGAGTTCTCCTCTTCATTGCCACCGTTGCTCTCGCTCTCATTTGAAGAGCTCTTCTTTACTTCCTCCTCATCACTTGACGGCTTATCTGCGGATGAGGACAAGCTTGGCATAGGGGGGTACCTGTAATAAATCACTAGGCCACAAAAGCACGAAGTGTGTTTTGTGGCCATTGTGGCGTTATTATTTAGTCGTCCGTGACATTCCCCCCCACTTAGGTATCCAATGTCCTCATCAGATGTGAGTTTCTACAGGGCTTTTCGTCACTGAGCAGTGGAAGCGATTTTTGCAGATATCACTGAGCAGTCGTATCGCGCATTGCGCCGCTGAGTGTCGGACTGTCAATCGCCGTCAGGCAAGTCGCGCATTGACGCGCGACCCAGCATGCATCGATACCAACAACCTCACAAATCTTTCTTGGTCTACCGCCGCCAGGCGGTTTCGACCTCAAGACCTTTTCGGTCTCAAGCTCCAATGACCAATGTAACAAACCACTAGGCCACAAAAGCACGAAGTGTGTTTTGTGGCCATTGTGGCCTTATTGTTTAGTCGTCCGTAACAGTACCTCTGCCTTGTGCCCTTCCCCTTGGTCAGATATCTGCCCAAGAATTAAGTCGTAAGTAAATGCAGTGTTCAAGTGCACAACCACACTAGTTGTGCACTCAAGAAGTGCTGAAACTTATAGTTTCTTCCTTGTTGATTTCAAGGTGCTATACTTGGGTTAAACAGCACGTAAAAACTAACTGCTCAACACCTATCAACAAGACGCTCGCTTGTGAACAAACCATACGCAAATCCACGCAACGACTCACAACTTATACCAACTCAAAGTTTTCACTTCATACAACCCAGCTCAACTCACAATTGAAAATGACACAAAAGGTGCCAAAACCTCGTTGAATCAGCCCTACAAGCTGATATCGACAAGTTGTGAGTCGAGAGTTTGATATAGAATGAATTTGGCGGCCCTACCGCAATGAATGGCGGCCAAAACAGCCCAAGTTGGCGTTAGACTGCTTCCTTAGGGTGGGAGAAGTGCAAACCACCACAATTCCCCCCCTTACATCACCACGAATCCACGCGGTGGCAGCCCCAACCACGAGCACACTCACAAGTGATAATGTGATAATTGATTACAAGTGATGTGCTGGGATGCAATACTTGAGGTGAGGCAGCGTGAGTGGCCGCCTCCCCTTCACACCAACAAGCAAGGCTAGGCTAGGGCAGCTAGGCTAGGCTAGGCTAGGCTAGGCTAAGCTAGGAAGCAAGCAAGCAAGCAAGGCTATGCTACACCAGCAGCAGCGACAACAACAAGTGAGTGGCCGCCTCCCCTTCACACCAACAAGCAAGGCTAGGCTAGGGCAGCTAGGCTAGGCTAGGCTAGGCTAGGCTAAGCTAGGAAGCAAGCAAGCAAGCAAGGCTATGCTACACCAGCAGCAGCGACAACAACAACACAAACAACTATCACTACCCACTCTAATTCGTGGGTAGCGGCTGCTAGTGCTGCCGCCTGGCACTGCTCATTGCCGCCGCCTACTGCCGTCACTCGCTGCCGCTGATCCTGCCATCTCCAGAGCCGCCGCCGCCCCCACAGCCCTTCACGCCCCTGTGCCGATACCACATGTAAGAGGGGGGGTGCTACCGCCCCCTTTAATCCCCTACCCCACCACCACCACCAGCCACGCCGCCGGCCCACACCGCCGCCGCCGCTGCCGGGGCAGCTGCCAAAGCAAGAAATCCTCTAGCCATAGCGGCCGCTGCGTTAGCAGCGCCGCCATGCGGCTGATATCGATGTGAGACATGAGTCTCACATCGATATCAGTGTTAGCGATAAGCTAACACTGCATCAGGGCCATAAAGGCCATAATACGGCTCAATTAGCTGTATATTACCCGAGGGACCCTCATTTTTAACCAAAGAAGGGCGGGGAACCGCATAGCGGTAGCACTCCATTACAGCGTCCAAAAATCTCCAGCATGTTGCTGTACGCTGGTTGGCTAAACCAGACCCGCCCCTCTTACATTGCCTTTTAAATCCGCTTGTCTGCGGTGATGTTGCGGGCGCTAAACTCGTCGAGTCAATTCTTAAAGAAGACACCCGCGCAATTTAACTGGTTATCCAAAGGCTATAAGCACTATGCACGGGTTGTTATTCGGGATTATAAAGGGCACAGCACAGCAACCAACACACTTGGACAATGCGTGTTATGTGAATCATCACGTTGTAATCATTGCTTTGATATTTTATGAGGGTCAAAACCTTCAATGACTTTTAAAATAAATGCTTACATCCAATGCGTTATCTTAACGCGTTGCATGTAATCAAAAAACGTATGTCATTCGGGCTGCAATTTGTCTGTACAATATTTATGTGTTCTTGGAGCGGTCTTTTCGACAGCAGAAAGTTACCTTTTGAAGGAGTCCTTACATTTTAAAAGCCTTTACAATTACTTGCAGGGTAATTGTAAAGGTATGCATGCGCCTTGCATGACTTCATTTATTAAAACTTGTAGGTTCAAACCGAAAAATAATTGATTTAAACAAACTGATTCTATTCAAATTAGATATAAAAATAATCAATACAATGTAGCTGGTGTTGGTCAACATGCTAAAACATTAACGATTAATGCCGTAGTGTGCACTTTCCCAATGGTTGCCTGATCCGCACCTCACAGAGTCTAAAATACAAGACAAAAGTAGTTGAATGCTAGTTGAATTTCAACTAGCATTCATACTGCTTTAGTTGACTTTAGCCGCACGTCGAGAATCGGCCTTATAAAACGCTGCAAGCTTGCTGTCTTATATGTGTTGATCAACTGCAAACCTTCTGCAGCGCAAAGTGACTTGGACTTGACACCTCGTGCAGCGGCCCAAGCTCCTGCCTATTTTAAGGTGCTAACGCCAGCGATATACACAGCATTGCGTGCCCACAACGCCAATGCTGCCTCCGCAACTTTTGGCTCACCGACCTTGCCAACTTTGAGCTTAAAGCTAAAATGCCTCAAACTTAATTGGCTCGAAGGGCGCCTTGCGGATGATGTCCGTGACGCCCCCAAAAAGGAGTGCTGCCGTGCCCACCGTTGTGGCGGCACTCTTTCTTATCAACAGCAATAGTGCAGCCACCATCACAAGCGGCGTGCACTCATTGCGTCCGGTAACGTGTAGCTGGCTGTTCAGCTGCTGCAAAGTGCTGCCTCTGAGACTTCGAGCATCCAAGTCCATGCACTGCGCGATCATCCAGGGCGGGTGATGAGGAGCTGGGTGATGCTGGAGCAATCCTTATGCACGGCGAGCGAGCGTTTGATTTAATTCTTACGATGCTCGAGGTCTGCGTATATTTTGTCTAAATGGTACACAAACCCCGCAAGCCTACATTATGGCCTTGCGCTTGATATAGGGGTTTTGCGGTAGAGACTCCACATCTTAAATAGCAGCCGTCCGACGGCTGACGGTCATCGGACCTACGTGTGAGTTCGCGCACACACATGTGTACATCATTGTTACAAATAACTATACACTCGCCATGTTCTGAAGTAAGAGGCATTACATGGCCGAGTCTCAAGTAAATCGCTCCCCGTCAAATTAAGGGTCGTTGACGTGCTTTGCGCAAATTGCTCGAATCCGCAAAGGTCATCTTCAGCAATGTTGTTGACTACATTGCAAGCTTCCTCAATATCGATTGAACCTGACTCCCACCCGTCCTCGTCGTGTTGTGTAACATTTTTGCAAGCGGCCGGTGCAGGTGCAGGCATGGTGACCAGTGTCCACATGTGCGACACAACATAACAGCGTAAGTCGGGCAAGCGCGCTTTGAACATCTGAGATTCTTGACGTGCAGGTGCAGGCATGGTGACCAGTGTCCACATGTGTGACACAACATAACAGCGTAAGTCGGGCAAGCGCGCTTTGAACATCTGAGATTCTTGACGTGGCAGCCGCACTGGTGCGCACGTCCCGCCTATGCTACTCACTAACAAACTGCAGCTCTGCGGCCATGAAGGCATCATCAAGACCTTCAATGGCACGCATCGCTCGAACTTGCCGACCCACGGTTGGGCCTATTTCAACGTCTGAACACTGTTAATGTCCACGACACCAAGCGTGTATAGCTTGAGTGCGCACGCAAGCGGTTTGCACACTCTGTGCCTCTGAGGCACAGGCTGTCCAAGTCGCCAGTGTTCGTGTTGCCAGGGTCAAGTGCTTAAATCTCGCGCTTTGAACTTGCCGCCTCTTATGCCGACCCACGCTCATGCCTCCTTCAGCGTTCGAACAATGTTGATGTCCACGGCACCGAATGTCCACAGCAAGTGCGGCCTGCGCAACCTATGCCTTGTTTAATGTTCGTGTTACCAAGATCCACCGCTCAATCTCGCGCTGCGCTTATGGGCATCTTATATGGCCTTCTTTCCTCGCCGAGTGGAACATTTGCTTGCTCAATTGCAAGGCGATCCCTCGTGTATTAGCACACAAAACGCACATTAGACTGTGTGTACTCATAAAGTATGCATGTGCAAGTGCGCTCGTATGTGCGCGTGTGCGTGTTAATGCAGCTGGTGCAGCATTGAAGTACAATCTAGCATAAAATCGATTGAATCGAGTACATCGATGTCGACAACGCCAGCCAGGAGCCTCTTGGCAGCCTACTCGTTAATGCAGTCGTGTCAGTCGTTGATGTTGTGGTTTTTTCATGCACACACATGTCTGCTGCAACTGAACGTACACATGCTACTTCATGCTACTTACCAACAACAACCATTAATGCAGATGTGAGTCATTATGAAGGTGACAAACACGTAACATCACTAACATGCACATGAAGAACATGCAGCGTCACCGTTACAATCATCCAAGCTACCCACTGCGGCTAGCACTACCTAACTAGAACAAACAGCATTCAGCTCACTCAGACTCGGAGTTTGAGAGGATTAGCCGGCGCCAAGCCTTTGGGGCTGTAGTGGAAGGCATTGTTGGTCTCGATACTTGCTTTGGATCTGTGTCAGTCCCCTGCAAGAACCCCGAGCTCGGGGTTTGCTTGTTTGCCTTGCGCTTGGATGACGAGGGGCTGTGCGGCAAAAAGTCAACATCCTGAGTAACAAATGTAATAAGACATTCATGTACACACATATAGCAGGTTTCAGAATAACAACACAATCACCATATCCTCAAGTGAAAGGCGCCGCATGACTGAGTCGGGAGGCCATCCGCTGCCTATCAAGTCGAATTCCGCCGACATGTTTTGTGCAGACTCCTCGAAGCTGTTGAAGTCATCATCCGCAATGTTGTTGATGACATTGCAGGCTTCGTCGATGTCAACGGAACCTGTCTCCCACTCGTTCTCGTCCTCGCCGTGTGATGCGATGTCGTGGGAAGTGGCCGGTGCAGTAGCAGGCGCGGTGGTGTCCACATGTACAACGTCGGCAACGCCTGCTTGGCGCACCGCGCTGTGGACATCAAGGGCTGCAGGCGTGACGGTCGCACAGGCGCGCACGTCACGCCGATGCTGCTGGTAGAACACCTGTAACTCTCCGGCCTTGAAGGCCTCAGCCAGGCCTTCAGTTGCACACAACAACTTAGACTTGCCACCTTTCCTACTTGCCCAAGCTTGGGCCTCCTCCAATGTCTGCAAATTCTCGAAGTTGACGGCGCCAAGCGCCCTCAGCGCCAGCGCGGCTCGCGCTACCTCTTCCTCCTCGATGCTGGTGGTGCCAAGGGCCAGTGCATTAATCTCTTCCAAGGTTTGCCTTGCGGATGCTGTCTTTGATGCTGGCAACAGTGTGAGGCTTGCCGTCGCGTCTGGGAGAGAGCGCCAACGCCGTGACCACCGCCAAGCGCAAGCGCTCGTCGCGTCCCGAAGCAGATACCTGTTCGTCCAGCAATCGCAAGACGCCGGCGCCGTACACCGTGCGTTGGCAAAGGGCGCTGACAGTGGAGCTGGAGGCAGAGGAGGAGGAGGGGGTGTCCTGTGCCGTGAACCTCTGGACGGCGAGCTCCGCTGCGATGCGCTTCTTCAGATGTTGTAGGTCTGCAATTGCCGTCGACACGCGTCCGCTGCAGCTCTTGTCGAACGCAAGCCTGTATGCATGCGCAAGCATGAGACTCAGCAGCAGCAGACACAAGACTCAGAGTCTGCACGCGTGTGCGCACGCACACGGTGCGGACTGAGAACTCGGACTGTGCGTATGTGTGCGCATGCGTGAGGTCCAGCATTGGACTGAGGACTCGGAATGTGCATATGCGCGCACATGTGTGAGGTCCAGCAGCACAGAGGACTTGGACTGTGCGCACGCTTAACATTCAGACCATACATGCGTGCAAACAACTTACAGGTCTGTCGACAAAGCAGCGTACTCCTCCCACGCTGTCCCAAGGAGCATGCGTGGGTGCACACCCCACGTTGTTTCCCAAGTTGTCGTTTCAGAGGCAGTCAGGGTTGCCAAGCCTCAAGCGATGAAGAATCACCTGGATGACCAGGGCAGCTTGTTCTTGTTGGTGCCCAGGTAGCAAGCCTTTTCCGGGTGAGCTGGATGCCCAGCAGACGGTCTCGCCTCCCAATTGCTGCCCTGGCTGCTGTAGGCATGCATGGATGCATGTCCAACTCTGCAGCGCTGGCAATACCGAGGTGGTCTTTAGCAGCCTGGCAGTGCAAGCAAGCAAGAGACGGAGACGAGAGAGTTAGAGAGAGTTACAGAGTGAGGGAGACACCGGGAGAGAGAGTTCCTGGAGAGAGGTCACCTGTACGAGGCTGGAGGTGACATCTGCACTCAGGCGCTCGGGGCCTTTGCACCCTATCATGTGGAAGCAATCGACGACAAAGCAATTGCGCCCAAGAATTGCATGGACTGCCTCATCCACTCGGTCTTTGAACACCTGCAAGGCATGCCCGTGCTGTGTGTTGCTTTGCGCTCGCTCCTCGGCCAGCTCCTCGACAGCCCGTATCACATCCGGATGCTGGTCTGCTTCTGCGCGCACTGTAGGTGATGCTGCACCTGCGCCCTGACAGATGCAGCAACAGCGCGCCAAGAGGCTTCCGCCATGATGGTTTCCACGCTAGGCTCTGCATAACAAGAGAGTGTCATCAATTCAATCGCACATGCACACATGCACATAATCGTGCGCACGCGCATGTGCACACACACGCATACATGCGCATGCACGCACACCTACCGGGCAGCAGGCATCAGGACATCAGTCGGGTGCTCCACGGGGCACCAGTCTGTACGAGTGTGAAGATGTCCGTCCCGGGCGCGTTAAGGACCTTGTCCATGTCCAGCTCCATGCGATCTGGTGCAGGAGGGTAGGGCGGGACTTCAACGGGCAGACCAGCAGCATGACGACGTTTACTGTCGTCCGTGAGGAGCTGGCGCAGGCTGCGCTCCTTGTCTTCCAGCTCGCTCAATGCATGGCGATATGCAGGGGGCATGAAGGCGCGCTTAGCCTTCATGCCCCCTGCAGATTGTTGCCGGAGCGCATGTCAAAGCCTTTCCGCTGAAACCGGATGTCCGCCTGCAAGGCCTGCAGCTCGAAGTCAACACCTCCCTGAGCCGCTTTGCTGGCAAGCACGCTTCATTGCAGAGTAGACAAGGCATCCGAGCTCATCGTTGCTCGGTCTCCATGATGCCGGCGATAGCATCTCCAATTGCTGCAAGACATCACGTAATGTCAATGGTCATGTCATTGCGAGCACGCGCATGCGCGCACGTAGTCCAACAGCAGGAGCAGCAGACACGAGACTCTGACTCTCCGCATGCACGAGATTCAGCAGCAGCAGTAGAAACAAAACTCAGAACGTGCATGCGCGCACATATGCACGAGATGATTTAGCATTAGCAACAGCATTAACACTTACCCGAATAGCCGCGCTTGCCGATGTCGGGCTGGTGTGATTTGTCGAGGCTGCTGCGCAACACCTCGATGGCTATCTTGCAGCGCTCTTGCTGCTCCGGGCTGCCGGCGTCAGCAAACCCAGCAATCATGCAACCTAGGCCGAGAGGGTGGTTGGTGTCAAGCTGTCCTAGCGGCCAGTTGTCAGCCGTCAAGCTCCTGTTATCCAAGGGAGGGCGGCCCTGCCCAATGGACATGTGCAGGGCCAGGTTATTCATCTCTACAATGGCTCTCCGCATGTACTCAAACGAAGTCTGCGACCTGCTCACACAAGTCCGTGAGTGCAATGCTCGAGGTCTGCATATATGTTGTCTAAATTTTAAATAAACCCCGCAGGCCTACATTATGGCCTTGCCCTTGAAATGGGGGTTTCGCGGTAGAGACTCCACATCCTAAATAGCAGCCGTCATTGGACCTACGTGTGAGTTCAGGCGCACACACATGTGTATATCATGGTTACAAAATAACAATACACTTACCATGTCCTGAAACGAGAGGCGTCGCATGGCCGAGTATCGAGCAAATTGCTCCCCATTAAATTGAGGATTGTTGGCGTGTTTTGCGCATATTGCTCGGGTCCGCAAAGGTTATTGTCAGCAAATGTTGTGGACTACATCGCAAGTTTCATCTATGTCGTCTGAACCTGACTCGAACCCGTTCTCGTTGTGTGGTGTAACATATTTAAAAGCGGCCGGTGCAGGTGCAGGCGTGGTGACCAGTGTCCACATGTGCGACATAACAGTGTCTGTCCGGCAAGCGCGCTTTGAACATCTGAGATTCCAAACGTGGCAGCCGCACTGGTGCGCACGTCCCGCCAATGCTACTTATTAGCAAATTGCAGCTCTGCGGCCATGAAGGCATCATCAAGACCTTCAATGGTACGCAGCGCTTATACTTGCCGACCCATGCTTGGGCCTCTTTCAACGTCTGAACAATGTTAATGTCCACGACACCGAGCGTCTATAGCTTTAGTGCGCACGCAAGCGGCTTGCACAACCTGTGCCTCCAAGGCACATGTTGTCCGAGTCGCTAGTGTTTGTGTAGCCAAGGTCAAGCGCTTGAATACCGCGCTTACTTGCCGCCTTTCATGCCGACCCACGCTCATGCCTCTTTCAACGTCTGAACAATGTCGATGTTCACGGCACCGGACGTCCACAGCTAGTGCGGCCTGCGCAACCTATGCCTTGTCAATGTTCGTGTTACCAAGATTCAGCGCTTAAATCTCGCGCTGCGCTTATGGGCATGTGATCATGCCATGTTATGACATGGCCTTCTTTCCTCGCCAAGTGAAGCATTTGCTTGCTCAACTGCAAGGCAATCCCTCGTGTATTGGCACACAAATCGCACTTCAAAAATGTGTGTACTCATATAGTATGCGTGTGCAAGTGCGCTCATATGTGCGCGTGTGCGTGTTAGTGCAGCACTGAAGCACAATCTAGCATTGATTTTGAAGTGCTTAACCATTACGTTTATCATCATGATAAGATGCATGCGAAGGCAGCATATGGCATCCTTCAGCTCAATGCGTAGCATGTGTGAATTGAAAGATGTATACAATTATCAATGACGATTGTCGCTTTTATCATGTGCATTGACAGCATGCTTTATATAATTCTGTTAAAAAGGTACGTGAATAATGAAATGAAAATTATTGCGAGCAATGCTTTATTTGCTATCAAGCAGTAAGTACAAGATTGGTAAGTGTCTAAAGTACTTGTAATCTTGTTGTTGAAAAACATCAACTCTTATGGGCCACACTATAGCTCTTGCAATCCAAATGACATTGGTTCCAAGCATCCATTCCATATGAGTTAAATATTCTATGCACGTGTAGTTGAAAATCATGCAAGACGTTTGCTCCAAATAAAATTGTTGACTCGCCATCAACAACACTTCATGCGACATGAAGTTGTGCCTTTACCACAAAAAGGGCAGGCACGTGGTCTTCATCATAACGTTGCGATGAGCTTTAGCGCCATGCATCATAGTCATTCCTCTCATGCGTTCGAGATCAATTCAATGTTGCTCAGAGTGACTTGTGAGAAGATTGTGGATTACATGTGTAAAGTTAGTGCTTATTGTTTGGCATACGTTGTGCTAAAAAGCGCAAATTGTACAAGTAGCAATTTTTTGTTACCCCAACCCAATCTAACCCTAAGGGGCGCGATTGCAATGCCATGAGAACGCACAAGCACACATGCATCCCTGGTATTGCACCTCTTGTATTGCTTCTAAAAAGAGGCTCACCCCTCTTATTGAAGATTGTTGACAAGTCCCCACCATACCGTCACCCCTCTACAACTTACCGCTGTATTGCAGATCTGAACCCATATTGGGGCCAATACTAGCGGCCAGTGATAGCAGCATGCAATGCACTGCAGACGACCTAAGATGAAGACTAAGTCTCAACGCACACGAACATGCACACGCGCGCACACACATGTTCCATGCCTGCACACACGTATGCACATGATAGAGTAGCCCCATTGCTTGCACACTCCTGTACATTATGCATGCAACATACTCACAAGCCCATCAGCAACTTACCAACCATGTGCGGTATGACGGGCCCCTCTACCATACAACAAGCTGCATACCTCTCAGAAGTTTCGGCATGCGAACGCATAGGCACAACTCATGTCACGGGGAACCGTGCGTGTCCAGACCTGACTCTTCGTTGCAATGAGCCGCAAAAACAATGTACATATACAAATCGCCCAATGACCTTCTAATAGCGCGCAACAACAGTGAAGTCCTCATCTTCTAGCAACCTGAGTCCGCGTGGTCCTTGAAGGAAGTGATGACGCCCGAGCTGATCGGCGATGCGCACAAACTCCTCCCGCTTGGGCTTGTCGAGAGGCACGTATGGCAACCGAAACACCGGCCGGCACATGTCCAGCATTGCTAGCGCCGTGTTCAGCGGGATCGGACTAGGCACTGAGAACAGCCAGTCTATCAACGGCAGCAGCGACTCTGCCAACGCTGAGTCTGGACCGTCATGCATCAACCTGCGCGCAACATGATGGGTAAGAACACTGAACTACACACCAACATGGACCACGCACGCAACCTATGCTTGCGTGCGACACAGTATCGCAGCGAGCTGCACGTAAAATGACTCAGCGCAGCAGCAGCTCGCCGCTTCACCCATGAAACATCAACTCTGCATGCATCTAGCTAGGGAGGCATGCTGTACTTGCAGGAGATCTGCGCACAAACATGCATGCATACCTTCGCATAAGGCCCGGGACAAGGTTAGATGTGACGGATATGACACCCTTGGCGCCGTGGTCCCATCTGGCATCATGCGACTGGTCATCATTGCCAGACCAGACGGCCGGGACGGCACTAGACAAGGTGGCAATGCGGTTGTTGCCCGCACACTCCTTCACACCCAACAGCGTGTCGGGGTGCGCTCCCGCGAGGTCGCGCATGAGGCTGGCGGGCAGATCCTGGCAAGTCCTGCCCGGGACATTGTACACAATACCCGGACCCACCCCGAGCACGGCACCAAAATGGGCCTTCAGCCCCGCCTCTGAAGTCTTGCCGTAGTACGGGTTGATTTGCAAGGAGGCGTCCATGCCCACCGCAAAGCCCTACACGCATGCACAACTCACTAAGCTTACAAGCTTTCACATGCCAACCCACCCACCTGGCACACTCGCATGCACTGCTAGGGGTTGCCATGAGCAACTCATGCATGCATGCATGGGGCAAGATGCAAGCAATATGCAAGCAAGAAAGGCAAATCCACTTTTCCAAAGCCTAAGAGAATGGCGTAGAGGGAGGACGCTGCTGTAAAAGCTGCTGCTCGATTATTGCAATGTGCAAGCGTATGAAAGTGATTGCTACCTGCTCAGTGGCGTGCAGAGCTTCTCTTGTGGCGTTGGAGCCGGTGTTGCCAATGACGGCGAGGCGGGGGAAGGAGCGAACAGTGTGGGCGATGAGGACGACCTGCTCGTCCCACGCCATGAGCTGGCCCTCGCCGGTGGTCCCGCCTACAATCAGCCCCTCCACGCCCGCCGCCTCCTGGGCGGCCACCAGCACGTCGTACGTGTCCAGGTCAATGCGCCCATCCGGCAGGTACGGCGTCTTTACTGCAGAGATCAGCCTGCTGCCCAGCACCTTCGCCGCCCCTGCCGGCCACGTCCTGGGCGTCGCCGTTGGTGTCGTCCTCTGAGGAGTTGTTGAGGAGGACGTCGAGGTCGCCGCCTCTCCGGCAGCTGGCGATACGAATGTAGCCCGCGTCCTTCCTGGCCTGCTCCTTTTTGTCCTGCGTGGCTGAGGAGTTGTGGAGGCTGCGGTCGTCCGCCATGTCGTCGTCCCACTCGCCGCCGCAGTCGCCGCCGCCATGGCGCTGCAACACTTATGCGCGCGCGCGTTTTAGGGTTGACCTTGAAATTGATGACTCCTGTAACAGTGTTCAGCCGNAACACCTGTCCCTGACGCTGCTGCTGCAGCCGCCTCGGTTGCTGCAGCCGAGACAGCGCCAGCTGGGCGGACACTGGGGGAAAGCGTCTGTAGCTTAAGCAGCAAACGCTTGTGCAGCTGTGACTGCTGCTGTTGCTGCTGCTGCTGCTGGAGCAGCTGCGACTGTTGCTGCAGCAGCAGCTGTCTCTCACCGACAAGGTTGGTCCCGGACGCCACCCCTCTCCTCGCAGCCCTCACGGCCGCCCACATCGCCAACGACGCCAATTACGTCCTCAACCACCTGGCCGCTGCCCAGCCTAACACCCGTACGAGCCCCCCCCCGGTGCAACGTGTCTAAGGTAATCAATGTCGATATCAAATCCTAATCCCATAAGCAAGAATAAGCAAGAATACAAACCGAGCTGATTATTTGCTTGCATGGACGTAATCTCTTTATCACAAAACATCCAATGATTCTTATCAATTGTTATGCGTTGTGATTGAATTCAAGATGATGAGGTCGTCTCTTGTGTTCTAGCTTGCCTCATGCTTGCTCCTTGTGACTGATTTGTGACTGTTGCGTGAGTGCCTTGCGCCTGCCTATACTTAACACATGTCAGTGATACAAGAGCTCTCCCGCTATTAATGAAAGATGATGGGAGTTCAAGGATGACATGTGATGCGACATTGTCATTAGCTACAATTATCTTCCAATGTTCCATTTCATAACGACATGGCAATAATGAATGTTTCGTAATACCACATGCATATCTTATACACGCAAGAAGGTCAATATTCTTGCTGAATGTGTATTGTCCATTGGTATAAAGCATTGCAAAGGGACAATTCATTGGAGAACGCTTTCATGGGCATGGTGCATACATGAATGCCATTTATAAGTTGTTCCAAACTCATGTGTAGCACCATTACTAGTAGATAATGGCAACATAAAGGAACCACATTGCCATGTTCTCAACACAAAGATTGAATGAACTAGTTTGGTGGATTTTTCCCGCAATGAATCCTCCTTGGATAGAATTATCCTTTACAAGCCGTGTGAATAACACATGTCTGGTGGGGTGTGTAATGGTAGCCCCAACCCACACATTATTGACAAACCAATTGCGCTCTATAACCATCGTCAACATGGGAGCTACCAATTGGGGCGGCTGACCTGCGCTGCCACAATGTGGTGTTTGCAAGTGTTAGCTCTTATACTTGTCCTACTTGCAACGAACTCTCTCACTAAAGCACTCGTGCGAAATCCTGGCTACTGTTCGCTTCAAGCCTCTACCACTTTTATGACACAAAAATAAACGTACCAGGTTGGCGAGCACTAGCCATGTGGCTAGGCAATTAACAACAGTTGCCGACACAGTCAATGATCAAACAAAGATCCAGGCACAATCAAGCAAGCAAGCTGTCAGCAACCTGAGGTCACGAATTGAGCTACATTAAGCAGCTGGCGCAAGCCGTTGTCTGACACTCTGCATCACGCTGGTAGCCTCAGGCAATCTCGCAACTACGACTGTTGCCACAAACACCGCCAAGCCTGTGACGCCAGCAAGGCCTACTGCAAACACTCGAGCAAACCTGCAAGACGCACATGATTTCTTCAATCAGTCAGAAGGAAGCTGCAGGACATGCAAGGGTCATGCCATGCGAACAGAGCGTATATTTCTTACCAGGAATGCAATTGCAGGCTCTGCAGTGCTTGAAATGTTATGCCGGTTGCCGCTGAAGCACACACAGCAGCTGATAGAAGCGTTACAAGCGGTCTGATCCAAGTCTTGAACTCCAGACCGCCAAGTCGACGAGATATCAGCACCAATAATGCCAACACCGATGCCGCATTCATCGCTGTTGTAGCAAAAATCTGCACGTGGGTACATCATACATGTCAATATGCTGCATCCTTGGCATCCAGCAACTATATCCCAAAACACCATACCAGGCCTTGCGCCCCAAAGTTGAAGTGGCGTACGAAGAGCCAGTCAAGAAATGCGTTGCCAATGATGGCAAGGCTGCTGATCACGAAAGGAGGTGTGCCGTCACCCAAAGCGTAGAACACCCGCACGGCCACATCGCGTGCGAGATAAAACCCGGCACCACTTGCATCTGCGCAATGCTGATGCGATCAACGTCGTGACCAACGCACTGGCATGCGGATAAGTTTGACAGGCTGTGAACCGTGCCGTATAGCTTACAGCAGCACAGCAGAGAGGACACGAGGGCGCTGGCTCCAGCATCAAATGCCTTGCGCTCGAACAAGACGTTCACTATCGGCTTGGACAAGGGGATCAAGGTGGCGGTCAGCGGCAGTGTGGCCACCTGCATTTGATGTTAAGGACATTGAGACATAGGCATGCGTTGCAACACTGCAGAGTACTGTGGGTGTTTAAGCACAGCAGACCACAGACCGTACCACCCGCTGAACATACCAAAGACACTATGAAAGCCTGACGGATCTTCTGTTTAAGTTGCGGCCACTGATGTGGCTGCGACAGCCGTGCAAACACTGGCAGTATGGGGACAAGCAGCGCGCTGCTCAGTATGCCCAATGGTGCCTGGCAACAGAGAGTTGGTTAGTAACTCGCTCAGTGGTTCACTTGAGAGTCATGCAAGCAACCGTTAACAAACAAGCGCCCCAACAAGGGTACCTGGACAAGGATGTTGGCGTAGCCAAGTGCTGCTGCAGCGCGCGGAAGAAAGGATGCAAAGTATAGATCAGTGTAGGTTGCAATCTGCATCATGCCCGCCGCAACTGAACCTGGCACCATGACCCCAATGACCTACACGGATAGCGATTGCTGAAGGGCGCAGCTAACCAGCCACTCATGTGCCACGAGTGTGAGGCCTACCTCATTAACACCTGGGTCCTTTAAAGAAGGCCACCTGAACCTCATGACCCCCATTCCTTTCTTGTACTGAACCGCCGCCTGAACCAAATACTGCAACACGGCTCCCGTCAAAAGACCAATCGCTATCAGCACGCCTCCTGGAGTCAACAGCATGACATGAGTCCTCTATGACAACTCAACAGTCGTTGTGTAGCGTGAGTACCTTTCATTGCCAGGGACGGACTGAGGGACGTGCTGTCTTTGCCAAAGAATACAAGATAACTGGCAGTGGCAGCCAAGACCGAAAGGCTTGACAGTGAAGGGCAGAGGGATGGGATGGCGTACACACCATTCGCGCTGTGCAAATGTTGGACGATGTTGCGTTGCATGCATGTGTGTGTTGATGTTGATGGCCGTACAAAAGCTCACCTGAGGGTGCCAAAGCCAACGCCGATCAACCCAGCGAGCACTGCACAAGGGGCCAGTATACGGAGCTGGCCGCAACACATGCACAGTGAGTTACAAACTTAGTCATGCATGTACACTGTATAACACAATACACCACTCAACACAGATCTGTTTTGTGAACATGTAACATCTTGGATGGGTGCATGTACCTGCATGATGGCAATTGCCTGAGTAAGTTGCCAGTTTGCGCTTGCACTCACCCTCAACCTGAGCAGGTGTGCTTGCAGCAGTCAAGCTGTGACGACGGGCAGTAACATGCAGTGCAGGTGGCAATAGTTTATAGCTTACCCGGGTGCAGAAAGGTCGATGAGGGGACCGGCGAACACAGCAATGGCGATGGTGAACACGAGCATGGAGAGAGCAACTAGCGTCGTGACTGATTCCACAAGTCGTGCACCCTCTTGCTTGTTGCGCTTGCTGTTGAATGACAGCACAACAAGCAAGAGTGAGCCCAGTGATTCTGTTCAACTTTGCTATGAAACTTTGTACTGACCTAAGTGCAGCAACCATTGCGCTGTGGAAGGGTCCATTGATGCCTTCACGAAGTAAGTAGCTGTGAGGCAACACGGCAAGCAACCTGCTTGTTGTATGAGTATGTGGAAGTTTTGAGTAATCTCACCTCCCAGAAGGGCAAGGAAAAAACCCGGAAGCATTGTGGCATAACTTAAGGCTTCCGCAACCGGCCCAACGCCGAATGCAGCAGCCAATGCCACCTCCCTCACTGTGCCCTGCATACAACGCACAACAAGCCTTTCATAAATCTCATCCCCCTGTCATGAGAACGAGTCTGCACATACCATGTAGCCACAACAATACTCCAGTAACCAAAAGATACCAAGAGCTCTCAAAGTACACATGCAGGTGCACTAGCTGCATGTAGAGCATGCACAACGCCACGCGCTTACAAGCAGCTTGCTGGTTAGGGTAGCAACACCAACAATGCCCGCGACGCGTAGAGCAGAAGGCGCCTCTGGTTGAGACAAGATAGATCGCAGTCAGCTGTCAACTTCACTCACTGCTCGGCACTGTCCACCCACAACTGCACACTCACCAAACCACAAGCGCATACCTGATTCCTGCCTTTCTTCCTCCTTAGCCGCAGGCTTTTCCCCTAAGCTGCTGCTTCCTTGAGGTTGCGCAGCAGAGGAGGAGGCCGCAAAGCTGCAGAATTGCGCTTTCCGCCGTCTGCGCACCCTCCAAGCAACAGCACTAACTCTCCTGCGCAGACGCCCATGGGCACAAGGACTCGCTTCTACTGGCTTGCATGAGGCAGCTGCTGCGGGGGCTGTCAAGCGCCATGCGGCTGCGGAGGAGGCGTAGGGGTAGGAGCATGAAGCGCCGGAGCTCAAGCTTATGCATGGAAGAGGCATGTGGGGAAAAAGCAGCTGCTAAACAGCTGCTAACTAGCTGACGAGTTAGCCGCCGCTGATAGGAGGGATGAAGGCGAGCTCGTCGCCGTCGCGGAGGGGAAGGGGGCCGGCGGCCTTGTCAATGTACTCCTGGTTGAGGGCGAGGACGACGGACGGGAGGAGGTCGGCCAGGGCCGGATGGCGGCGGAGGATCTCCTCGACGCAGGAGTCCGTGCTGGGCTGAGCGCCACCCTCGTCGCCCAGCTCCAGGTCCTCCTCGCCCCGACCGCCGGCGAGCTCCCGCGCCCGCGCAAAGTAGAGCACCCGCACCCGGACCACCATAACCACGCCGCCACCACCGCCACCACCGCCGCCGCAAGCACACGCTGCTAGCGATGCGACGCAATGAGTCTTTGCATGGCACTGCACACCAGCTTGCTTCTTGCAAGCGGCTTGCACGTCAAAATCATCCGCAACTCTTTACTGACACGCACGCATAGCTTTGACCCCCCCCTCTCTCTCTCTCTCTCTCTCTCTCTCTCTCTCTCTCTCTCTCTCTCTCTCTCTCTCTCTCTCTCTCTCTCTCTCTCTCTCTCTCTCTCTCTCTCTCTCTCTCTCTCTCTCTCTCTCTCTCTCTCTCTCTCTCTCTCTCTCTCTCTCTCTCTCTCTCTCTCTCTCTCTCTCTCTCTCTCTCTCTCTCTCTCTCTCTCTCTCTCTCTCTCTCTCTCTCTCTCTCTCTCTCTCTCTCTCTCTCTCTCTCTCTCTCTCTCTCTCTCTCTCTCTCTCTCTCTCTCTCTCTCTCTCTCTCTCTCTCTCTCTCTCTCTCTCTCTCTCTCTCTCTCTCTCTCTCTCTCTCTCTCTCTCTCTCTCTCTCTCTCTCTCTCTCTCTCTCTCTCTCTCTCTCTCTNTCTCTCTCTCTCTCTCTCTCTCTCTCTCTCTCTCTCTCTCTCTCTCTCTCTCTCTCTCTCTCTCTTTCTCTCTGGCTTGGGCCAGCCCGGTCATGCATTGCTTGTGGTGGTGGTGACAATGCCTGCTCCTTGTAGCCAGTGACTGCCCTGTCTCTGTGCTGCTTAGTAATACCAAGCTCACAACACACACTGCTTGCACATACGCAGAGAGGCGGGCGTGCAAGTGTTGAACTGACGCATGCAGAAGCCCAGTTATTGCAAGACAGGGACAACAGGAAGCAACTGCACCGTACACTGCTTATTTTTTTTACATCACACAAACCTAGCCCTAATCTCTCACTTGTGTAGCCTACGCAAGGCAGTAACAACACCTCTATTGATGCGCCAATTCTGCTGCAGCCTCACCCTTGGCTACACTTCCCTGTTGTTCACTACTACTGGATTCGCTCTTGTTCACAACAGCGGCCAGGTAAATCGTCCACAGAAACGCACAGCAGTTTATGAAGAGCACCTGCATGCTCGCCGGCACCAGCTTGTAGTTTATGGCGTCGGCAATGGGCCACACCATCAACCCCGCCTTCAATGTTGGTATGAGCTTCTCCTTCAAGTTGGACTTGACCTGCTCGGTGTTGTGCCCTGAGAGATTGGACCAACAAGCAGCGTAAGGTCCCATGCCTAGTCTATGCAACAAACGTGAACTTGAACATTGAATAACCCACCTTGCAAGTAGCCATTGGCAGCGAAGAATAGAGCTGTGAAGAATGGGCCATACAGCAGCTGGCCTAACGCCACTTTCAACACAACAAAAGGCGGTTTTCTTGAAGGCAAGTACCTGCAAAGCATATAATGCACAGCTGAAGGACTAGTGCAACAACTGGAAGATGCAGCTGTGCTTGAACGTTGCATGTGTGTTTTGACATGACATGATACTCACTTATGTAGAAAGGAGAACCACATGTGCTGGCCTGGCCCAGACAAGAACAGGCCTAAGCTAAGCATACGGAGGGACCTTTCTGCCTCCCATTTGAATGCAGGCAGCAGTCCAGTGCTGTGAAGCAATGTACACATGTCAGTCTGAAGGTGCGCGCAATTGCTGATTGAGCATACACATGCAACCTGTCTTGCCTACCTCGCTGGAGTAGCTGCAAGCGTCTGAGGCGGCGTGGCCACCACGCTGGTCAGTACTTGCGCAGACAGATCGCTGGCCAAGAAAATGGTGCCAGCTGTCGCCGCTCTTGTCACGAATGGCCTCTCACTACAAACAAAGCCAGCACACAACTTCAGCAAGCGACACCCTCGTTAGCAATTGAGCAAGCACAAGACACTGGCTGCGTGGACCACTGTCTTACTTGTTCCATCGCACGTAAGCTTCTGCCGCACGGCGCCAGAAGCCAGTGGCACCAGGAACACCTGTCCCTGACGCTGCTGCTGCAGCCGCCTCGGTTGCTGCAGCCGAGACAGCGCCAGCTGGGCGGACACTGGGGGAAAGCGTCTGTAGCTTAAGCAGCAAACGCTTGTGCAGCTGTGACTGCTGCTGTTGCTGCTGCTGCTGCTGGAGCAGCTGCGACTGTTGCTGCAGCAGCAGCTGTCTCTCACCGACAAGGTTGGTCCCGGACGCCACCCCTCTCCTCGCAGCCCTCACGGCCGCCCACATCGCCAACGACGCCAATTACGTCCTCAACCACCTGGCCGCTGCCCAGCCTAACACCCGTACGAGTTACGGCCTTTTGGTTACACCTTCTAGATACGCTTGATCGTCACACAGTTACAGGCTCATAGCTCCAGACCCGCCAGGCTGGCGCGTAATGTCGCGGGAAAAACGCAGTGGCTAGTGGCACTTGCTCATGATCATGTCCATTCAGTGGGCCATTGTGGCTACGAATGCAAGAAAGTGGACACGGAAAATGTAAGCCTGTTCTGGCCGGTTGCATTTTCTCTTTGGGATATGGCAGAGATCTGCGTCACGCCAAGCAGATTGTGTTGTCGCGACCTCACACGTTTGAGCAGGTTGCGTCATGTGACGCCGTCGCACTTGCGTGACGCTCGAGACGCCAAGCTGGCATTAAGACAGTTTGGTTTTTAAGTGGGTTGATCAATGTTATTGGTGAGGTTAAACCTCAACTTGTGGTAAAACTGCCCACGTTTTTGAGCAGACGCGCTTCTTTAGCGCCACCTTTGCAATTGTCATCAAATATAAGTGATGCGAACAAAGCCCTCATCACATGTCGGATGCTTTTATTCTCATGCGCGTGTGTATTAAAAGTATATGTTGTTTGCTTGAATTATTGTATACATGACACTTAATCAAAGTTTCAGTTAAGAAAATAAGCCAACATGCATACCGTCTTGTGAACTTGACAATTGAGAGTAGCATTAATGCTATTCTTGAAAACGTTTTGGGATAATAGAGATTGTTGCGCAGCTTGTTTAAACATGAGCCTAAAAATGTTTTGGCTCGTTCTTAAACTTTGATCAATATTTGCATATACTTGCACTTACTTTATATCAATACCTGATATTTTATGACTACATGATAATCTTTGAACATGGCATTACATGAAGATCAATCATTGTTACGTCACATTTTGCAGGTGTGGCACATTGCACCTTGT
Source organism: Chlorokybus atmophyticus (assembly GCA_009103225.1). Lineage (NCBI taxonomy): Eukaryota > Viridiplantae > Streptophyta > Chlorokybophyceae > Chlorokybales > Chlorokybaceae > Chlorokybus > Chlorokybus atmophyticus. Next base: position 366,649 of record RHPI01002990.1, on the reverse strand, counting down.
CTCACAGAGTAACTCAAGAATCTCAGAAGGCACCGTCGACAAGCACAATGTACAATCTAGCTGCACCACACATAATTGGTGATAATTTCCCCACATAACTTGTTGCAGAAACGAGATTCATGAGAGTTCCTGTGGACTTGAAGCATACAGCTGCAAGCCCAACCCCGCGCATTGCCTGCACACATGTCACTTATTAGCACAAGCTAGGTTGTCAAGGCCCTGGGTGTAATAAAGCTACTGCCTGCCTGCTCTTATTTACCTTGTTGCCTTGTTTGCTTTGCCTACTGTCTACACATTATGCACGGGTGCTGTGTCATCACCACTACAATGACTTAAACCTTATACATGTGGAATTGGCTTGTTGGGATGGACTTGACAGCGGGCTCTATGCTTAGCAAGTGCTTACGGCGCAATGCCGCGAGGCCGGCGGCGACGGCATGCACCTCGGATGAGTGGTAGCGGTAGGAGGAGCTGCAGTCACTGTACTCCCTGTACGTGTAGTACTGCAGCTGCTTGTTGACGTAGTCGTAGTCGTAGCAGCACATGCCATGAAGGAGGTGGTGTGTTGGTTGCGCAATCACCTTGCGTGTGTTGCAGCGGTAGGAGGAGCATTAGTAGATGTGAGAGGTAACTGAATGGCTTGCGCCATATACTCTCTCTCTCTCTCTCTCTCTCTCTCTCTCTCTCTCTCTCTCTCTCTCTCTCTCTCTCTCTCTCTCTCTCTCTCTCTCTCACACACACACACACACACACACACACACACACACACACACACACGCGTGTCGCTGCATTACTTCTACTGTCACACCAGAGACTTTGCTGAGACACAGTGTCTCTTACTATGCCAACACTGCGTGTCACAATTGCCTATCACTGTGCAGTGGTTGTGCTTGGGGACAAGCCGAGCTCCATGTCAACATCCAGCAACAGCAGCAACAAGAGCAGCAGCAATACACCGCAAGCCAACGCATAGATGTGCGTGTGTCGAGCATTGCACCCATTCTTGACGTGTCCACACGAACAAGGCGTCAACAAGTTGGGCGGAGTGAGGGAGGGAGGGGGTTGGCAGAAGCTGGCATTAAAAGAGCTGGAGTTTCTGTACAACTTCTTGGTGCCCAGCGCACCTGGCCATCTGCGAGGTCCTGAAGAAACATGACAAGCTCTTCGACGCGTGCAACACACGCAACGTCCACATGGCTGCTGTATCCTAAGCCCACTTCCAGGCAAGAACTGCTTCGGCACCTGCAGGATTAAACGTAATTGTTGTGTCGTAATCAAATGCACACTTGCGCACGCGTTGCTCCAACGCATGCTTGCCCGAACAGCTTCACGATACAACAAGTGTTGTGCTGAAGCCCACGCAGGTGCAGCACATCATGAGGACAATCGAAGCCGACTTTGCCTCACGCTTAACACACAACGAACACAAGCAGGCGATGCGGATTCTCAAGCTAAACGAGCGCAAGACAGGCCAGCTGTTTGCTTTCTTGTTGGGTGGGATTGTTGGGTTCACCGACCGGGTGTGTCTTGTGATGGTGTTGCTTGTCATCAACTACTCCACGTATTACGCGGTTGCGCCGTTCTATTACGAGGCGATGTTCCCGTTCTACCGCGAGCTTATCCTACTCATGCTACACCTCTACTACTTACACGGCGTCAACCTGACGGTGTTCATGCGGTGCGAAATCAGTTACCCGTTCATAATCAACTTCCACTTAGCAACCGTACTCCGGCCTCAAGAGGTGCGGGCATGCGCGCGCGTGTCGACCAACCTGGCATTGTGGACATTGCGCGTATATCTTGCACCCACGCACTGACGTGTGCGCACTCATGAACGTACGCGCACGCACACACGGCCACGTGGAGGTGCTGTGTTTTGTGGCAGCTTGCATTGCCCCTCTGTTGGGAGAGCAGGTCTACAGGTGCTCATTCAGAGCAGTTTCCAATTGGTTTCGCCTCGGTGCCGACTCAGCCGACATCATCCCTCTTGTCTTACTAGGGGTAAGTTCCTGGGTGAGCTCACTAGCCAGGTGCGTGTGCGTGTGCGTGTGCGTGTGCGTGTGCGTGTGCGTGCGATACACGTGAATTCCAAATGTGTTGTTTGCAGGTTAGATTTCTGTATGGCTTGCAATCTAGTGTGTGCTACTATGTTGGCGGGAAGTACGCCACGCGCAACTTCCGCACCATCATGGAGGATCCCGTATTTCCAAACTTTAGCTACATTGTCGGCTGCCTTCCTTTTTTTTGCCGGGTGATGCAGGGTGCATATGCTGCACTTCACATACACATACACACACAACTTCCCAACAAGTATTGTATTACAACGTAACTGCAACAAGAACATGCTTACGCACGTGCAGTGCTTTCGGCGGTTACACGATGCATATGAGAAGGACCGCAAGCACCTTCCCGACATAACAAAGTACGCGCTGGCTATGCTGGTCATTGTCACGAGTCTGCTCTACCACGACAAGGACGGCAAAGCCACTGTCAATGTGGTAACAAACTCTTGTTCAGAATGGGAAAAGAGCACTAAAAACAATTGTGGTATCCGTGCGGTTAAGTGATTACCCCTACCACTGAACCACGCTCATCTGGAGTAAGATTGGAGTAAGCGATTCGTGGTGAGGCTTGTTTACACGAACAACCTGCCAACTGTGGTCTGCGCTCTACAACAACTCCTGGTCTCGAGTGTTGTCACGACAGTGGTAAAAGAAGTGTACAGGACATGCGAGCAAATGATAGCCACATTCGCACAGCATCAACCACATGCAAGCAACCCAACGCACCTGCACGTTGCATACACGACCACCGGGCTAACTCTACTCCCTACCTTAACGCTACTACTTTTACTGCCCTCCCTGTTAGTCATGCATGCATGACTAACACGGCAGTGGTTGTCACCTGCACCACGTGTGTTGTGCAAAACCTGCAGATGCAAGCAATTTGAGCGAAAGACCACCACAACTTGGCTCACAATCACCACACTAGAGCAGCTCCAGATTGCAAAACTACAGCAACCTTGATTCAGTACAACCCTCCACAAAAGACTCATCTATTCATACATAGGCTCATTCCAGCAAGTATGTACATTTGTACCACAGCTGCGGTATTCAATTCTACATGGCGCTCGGTATCACCAATAAGACACCCAGTTTTCTAACCAGCCACCTAACCAGGTACTACAAAACTATGAAAATGCAAATATCAAAACATGACCAGCACCATCCACATCACCCATCCTCCTCAAAAGGCGGCACGGGCCCAACATTTTGGCTATGTCCACCGATGCCGAGCATGTTGAGGACGTGCTGGTCCTCTTTGAACCGCTCGAGTACTGACTCAGACGATCTTGAAGAGAGATTTGCCAAGCCTTTCATACTCTCAGGCAGCTCCACCGCCCATATTTCTATGGCAGAAAAGGAGAACTTTGCGTGCGAACTTAGACACGGACTGTCAAATGTCGCGCTCGGCCTCGACACACCATTTTCGAAGGATTCACTGATGAACAGGCCAAAATGCCCAGCCTGGACAGGAGGTTGCATAAGACATCAATGACAAGGTCATCACACGTGGTGTAGCTGTCATGCGCGTGCGTGCGTGCATATGACTGGAAGATGCATATGTGTGTCTGAGCATATCATACTATGTGTACGCTTGTAGGCAGGGTGCCAGTGCGTGCTAAGCACAGAGCTCACTGCAGGTGGTCATCAGCATGAACGCAATAGTGCCAACAGCAACGTGTGCAACACGCCGCACATGATTTACCCACCATGAATATACATCAGCCACTTACTTTCCCTCCAAAGCCGATGCCATTGGGAATCTGTTCAGACTGGAAGTTGACGGCGCACCACTGGAAGTTCTCATTGAAGCCCGTGGGTTTGTAGATGGCCGCAACAGGGAGCAGGCTGAAGACGAACGAGTGCATGTCACCATAGAAGTCGCTGTGCTTCGTCCACGGCGCCGACCCAAAACCGCCAAACACGTACCCGCTCCCGCTCTCTTTGATCATCATTATTGTTGGGACCTGCGCCAGACTAGGGGCAGAGAAACGTGTATAGACATATGGCAACAAGGTTGCACACTTACGCATGTCTATCAGCAGTCAGTCGTGTGTACATGCACATGCTTGTGTGAACAAGCTCAACACCGGCACACACAGGGCAAATAAAAACTTCAAATACCATGCTCGCTGCTTATGAACACATACTGCGAAGGTGTTCCAACCATTACTGGAGCGCCTACGTAGCATGCATTCACTAGCAGCTAACACTCTTCATTTCAATACTAGTGAAGTGAGCAGACAGCCCTGGTTGAATCCAGTGGCACACTTTGACAGTAAAAGCCTGGCGATGCTAGCTGGCATACTCACACCTTCACGCAGTCAAACATATACCCCCCCCCCCCTCGCCACCACCACCACCCAAATATCACACGTAATGCGCACCCCGACAGACAAAACTTTGTATGTACCTTTCGCTTGTTTGTGCAAGTAGGCGGGCGAAGCTCGTCCCATGCTGCGTGCTTGAATAAAGCAATCGCCAGCACTCGCACTGATCTCTCCTCAGAGCAGCCGCCAGCTGCCACGCATACTCAGGCCTGTACACAACATGATGTGTTACAACAAACACACAAGAAAACTGTAGCTACCCAAACATTAACACACACCTCATGATCAATGAATCGGCAGGAACGCCGCACATTGATGTTTGAAGTGGTTGCCCGTCGATGGTGCATAACCGCGGGAGCGGCCATCGCTGTCCTGAGCAAGGGGTTGATGACGGTGTTTCAACGACCCACACGCATGATTTTATTGTTGGTATGCGTTTTCTCACCTGGTTCTGTGAGTAATAAAGTCAGGGCTTTATGTACCGCGGGTACGCTGGTTATCCATGCCTTGTACAACTCAAGCGTGAGCACCTCGTGCCCGACGCTATGGCTGCCTGCCACCAACCATGGCATGTAACAATCGCCGATATGTTTACAATAGTAGAGCGTGACACATCCTTTCTGCGTATGTGTACCCAACATCTACATGCATACAACATGCGCACAATGGTAATGATGTGTGCACGTGTGCGGTTACAGCTCCTACGCACTCGACCTCGAGGCCGTACACATACCGCAAGCAGGTTTACATACTTGCAGAGCGCTGCCTGCTCGCTGGCGACCACGCACACGCACAAGCACATGTGCATCAACACACTGCTGTACCTGGCACAGTGCAGACAAAGGCAGACCGCACTATGGCGTCCAGCGACTCATAGCTGGGACTGCAGCCGCACGCCTCGCGCATGAGCTCCCCGACCACCACGTGCACGTTGTCGCGTGTCACGGGCCCATCGCCGTTCACGTCCAGTATCTGATATGCGTACTTCTGAGACTCCTCAGGGTCGCTACTCTCAAGCACCGACTGCACACACAACATCAACCATGAGATAACCATGAGAAGCATGCGTGCGTGCGTGCGTGCATGCACGCGTGTGTGCAGGCGTATACATCAAGTTAAGCATGCATGCATGTCCGCGTGTGCGTGTGTATGTGTATGTGGCAGTGCGCTATGTCTTGCCTTTGCGATGACGAGGTCTTGAAAAGTGATGCCACCCTCAGTGCGGTTGCGCGCAAGAAGTGTGAATAGCCGGAACCCGAGCTGCCCTTCCAGCTGGAAGAACAGCTGCCACAGAGAGAATGGAACTTAAGGACAAACACACATGACACAACCACCTTATCAAGTAACATGGTATAGGCAACTGATCGACGATTTGCGTTGTAGGTGTGCAAAACAATAGCAGCAACAGCAATCCAATACCTTGAATGCTCTGGCAGAGACACCGGAGCCAGCTGGTGCTTCTTTGTTATGAGTCTCTTTGTCGCGAGCGGCTAGCTTGTGGTACAGCTCTTTCACGCCAGAGAGCTCAGCAGAGTCCAGTCGCCTGCATGAAAACATACATGCATGCATAAAGCACTGCTTCACGGTGGTGTGAAGTCAGTCAGTACGTAAGTAAAGAGAGCTGCCTGCCAATATGAGCAGGAAGAACAATCAGTAACACGTAACAAAAGCCCCAAAGACATCTAGTGAACAACAATAGAGGAAACGTTAGGCCAAAGTAAAACAGAAACAGACATGAGATAACAGCCACTTGACATACAAACCAGCCAACTGCTGTTGGCAGCAGCAGCAAACCCTAAACCGGTGAACCCTATGCAAAGACGCAGCGTACTTGGCCTGTTTGACGTTGCCAGACAGCCCAGACAACAGCATGCAAGACAAACATGGATACACCACTACCAGCTCTGTTGGTGCTGTCGTGTTTGGCTCGTAACATGGTGCCATGGCACGACACAACGCCACCGCCAACAACCTCAACCTCAACAACAACGTCAGCAACGACAGCAACAACCCACCTGGCAGCCCGCGAGTAGTCCTCGGTGGCTGGGTTCTGGTGGGACTCAGCCGCTCCCATGATCCCACTTGACCAGATTAACCTCTTTCTCCTCCTTCTGCTCGCCGCCGGGCACCCGCCGCCCCACTGGGCAAGCTGAGCCCAGACTGACAACACCCACTCGTCTCAAGCTACTACTGCTTCGAAGATAGATAGGAACAAAGGTCAATTGTAGCATACATCTACTGATATCGGCGCATAATGATTGCCTGGCGACGCCTGTCCAGCTGCTGGCAAGCGTTTGTGCATGCCAGCAGCAGGCACTGTGTGTGATGAGCAGCATGCTTAGCTATGGCAGCAAGCACGCAGCCATGTCAACACTCCCTACACCGGCAGACAGGCAGGGACAGCTTCCACGACACCCAGGGCCTCCTAATTTTCTACACTCCGCAAGAGAGAGAGAGAGAGAGAGAGAGAGAGAGAGAGAGAGAGAGAGAGNAGAGAGAGAGAGAGAGAGAGAGAGAGAGAGAGAGAGAGAGAGAGAGAGAGAGAGAGAGAGAGAGAGAGAGAGAGAGAGAGAGAGAGAGAGAGAGAGAGAGAGAGAGAGAGAGAGAGAGAGAGAGAGAGAGAGAGAGAGAGAGAGAGAGAGAGAGAGAGAGAGAGAGAGAGAGAGAGAGAGAGAGAGAGAGAGAGAGAGAGAGAGAGAGAGAGAGAGAGAGAGAGAGAGAGAGAGAGAGAGAGAGAGAGAGAGAGAGAGAGAGAGAGAGAGAGAGAGAGAGAGAGAGAGAGAGAGAGAGAGAGAGAGAGAGAGAGAGAGAGAGAGAGAGAGAGAGAGAGAGAGAGAGAGCATCTTCTAACGTCTCTATGCACAGCAGTGGTTTTAACTGCTCATAGTAGCTTACACCTTATGTACAATGGATGTCGAATAGAATTACTGCAGCATGGTATTGAGGATAGCCAGGCTATTACAATGCCACACACGTTGTCAACGAGCAGACCAGAAGTCCTCATGCTGCGCCTTTTGTGGCTTGCAGCAAGGCTTGCTAGAAAAAGAAGCACATTGCATTCATGCAGGCTTACTGGACTGCACAACACTTGTGCAGTCGCAAGGTTCAATATCAACCAAGTATTGCCGGGATGGCCAACACAGGCCCGCAATGGGCAAACGCGGGTTGGCTAACAACTACTGGATGAGTCGTGCACAACGCAATTGAACAAACACGCCATTCGGGCACCTGGAGTGCCTGCTCTTTTTGGAAAAAATGGTGGGCATGATATCCTGTAAATGAGGCTACAAACTATACACACACAACACGCAGGCATATACACAATGTGTCCTCTTGGAATCCTCGTACAAAGGCTTGACACAAGCCTGTTGGTAGCAATGCAACAACATGCGCAGTTTGTGAGCGGACGCACGCATGCCGGCTTGGTTATTGTTGTGGTGAAGGCAGCGGATGTGGAGGGTTGTGCTTGACGGGGACACGGACAACTTCCCCGTCAAGCTGAAACGTGGGTGGCGCGTTGTGGTCAGGTGACTGGTCCTCGACCTCAAAACTTGCGGGCCGTATTGAGCCAAGTTCGGGCGTGCGGAGGAGGAGCTGAGGGGGCTTGACATCAGCACCAGCCAAGCCCGTGCTCGGGTGCGGCAGGCTTCGCTGCGCGTCTTCGGCGCTCTGGCGAAGGCAAACGTCCTCAATGTTGCTGGTGCCCAGGTCCTCGGGCTGCTTGACAACAAGCACCGAGGCCGTCACCCCTGAGTCCTCTGCACGACACCATTAAGCCATGTCACCGGTGCAAACCTTCAGCAGAAATCGCATTAATGTGCGATGTGCGCTTGTATGCATCAATGCATGCATAGATAGACATGTGCATGGCTGAACGAGGGAATATCGCCATGTTCTTGTCATGCATGCACGTAGTTGCTAAGGCACGCTTGATCAGACTGACAGAATGGATCACCTGCTACTAGAAGGGAGCCCACAACGCCAAGCTCCATTTTGGAATCGATGTTCATAGTCCTGGCGGTGAAGCTGCGCACACGCAACTCAGACGCCGACGACGGGATGAGCGCTGGGTTTTGACTACGGCCACACATCACCAGGTGGCTTGTTGCTGAGCGGACAGTCCGCAGCACAGCACTGGCTGGGTCCTGATAACAACAACAAAGAACTGTATCAAGCTTTGAGTCCTGGAGAAAATCAACCAACTTCATGCATGCTAATGTTGGCCTTGAACTCTTGGTCACAACATGCACCGCGGCCATATGCGTCTCACCTCGGCCAAGGAGATGTTCACTGTCTGGAGCTGAACGCGGGGCTTCTGGGCATGCACTATGTCACGCTCGGCGTCAGCAGCAATTGAAGCCAGGACTGCATCATCCTTGATACGCTCAGTATCCTCGCGCAGCGGGTCCGCCTCCACAGTCACATCTTGGGAGTTGTGGCGGGAATGGCCCCTCAGTCTGACTGCAGGACAGAGTTTGAAGCTCGGTAGTACGCACTGCACACTCTACTGCGTTGACACATTGAGTGCTTTATGATTCACAACTTGTGAGGGTACCTGTGGAAAAGTCCTTGCCGGAAGCGTTGGTGGTGCGCTGCCGAGCAAGCACGAAACGAACACACACCACAGATGCGCGTGGGTGTTGGCCCATGCGGCTGGCCAAGCAGAGGGCCTCGCGGTCATCTGCACCGCCAAAGAAAAGCACCAGGACGCTGCGAGAGTCCTCGTATGGTAGTTCGCTGAATCCATTGTCTACAAGAATGCCCAACTGCACAGGCAACAACATGAGCCCCCAAAACGCCTCCTTCTCTCTCTCACATCGCAAGGCCACAGCACCCAACTAAGCTGTGCACATGTGTCTCTACTCACCGAGCATGGCGCTGACTGCAGCACTTGCAGAGTCACCAGGTGAAGGTCAAGCCTGAAAGTGTCTATCACGCCATCAATGCGGCGGCCAAACGGGTAAGGCAGTATGATAACGTTGCTATGCTTGGCCGTTGCCAGACTCAAGATATCTTCGTGCATATCCTTGACAGGAGATACGGCCACAACGGAGCGAAAGTTAAGCTTGTGAAATTGCGCGTAAGACTGGAACGCGCTGGACACGGGATCCTTGCGCAAGAACATCTCACGCAAGCGCCCTTGCATTTGCATGATAGCAGAGGGGCGATCGGAGAGCTCGACCAACCGGAGGGAGTGCACTTTCAGTGCAACCTTGCTGCGGCCTCTAGACAACTCTGCAATACTGCTCATGCCCGGCACAGTGTTTAAGTTGTATAAGCACACCAACATCCGAAGCTGTGCATCATCACCTGCGAAGCAAAAGAAACCCGTTAAGCACAGCTTGATGGTGTGCAGAAATGCAAGCGCGTGCAGCTTTCTCACCTCCAACCAGAGCTGGAGCAGAGGCCGGCACTCCCAAGCGTTTGGCCTTTGTGGCGTCACGCGCAGGTTTGTACACTGCCATGACTATGGGTGTGGTCATGAAGGTGGTCATCAGGGCCATGAGAACCATGATCGTGAACAGTTGGACGTCAATCACCCCAATGTTTAACCCAATGTTGAGCACAATCAGCTCCACAAGACCCTTTGTGTTAACCAGTATGCCGAGTGTCCAAGACTCGCGCCACGACACCCCAAAAGCCCGCGCTGATAGAGCGCCGCCAAGGATCTTTCCCACGCACGCTACGGCCACAATCAGAACCAGTATACCCACCGCCGTCCCACTATTAAGCTGAGTTACATCTGTCTTAAGCCCGGATGATGCAAAATACAGTGGTAGCAGGATTATGCTCTGCGGTTGACAAAATGAATGAATCAGTAATGAATCAGTAAAACGAGTGAGGAAGATGATGGCTGCGTATACGGAAAAGTCATGGGCAAGTATTGAAATAACCTCAGTCGTACTCACCACAAAGTCCTCTATCTTCTTGGTGAGGTTAACCGCAAACAGAGAATCGTGCGGTATGACCAGTCCAACCAAGAAGCCGCCAAAGATTGCGTGGATGCCAATGAAATCGGTGAAAAACCCACCCGCCAGCACGAGCATCAAAGTGAACGTCACCAGCAGCTGACTGGCTTCATCCTGAGTGCGTGAGTGCGCAGCAACCCTGTGGTAGAAAGGTGACAGCACCAGGAAACAGAAGGCGCACGCTCCAATGCCAGAAAGCAACGTGTAAAGCACAATGATGGGGCTGCTGGTGGACTTCAACAGCGCAATCGTCACAGCAAGCAGGCACCAAGCCACCACATCGCCTGTGAGCAGAGCGTAAGTTTGTTGTGTCAAACCAATGATGACATGAATAAGGTGATCATTTTCGCGCACGACAACAACAGCCTCGCGTATTCAGTGAACGCACCGAGTGCTGCCACCGCCATCGCCAGCTGACCGAGGGGCACCGTGAGCAGCTTCCGCTCTGCAAGAATCCGTGCTAGGACGGGAAACGCCGTGACAGACAGTGCCGTGCCTTGAAACTGCAAGCAAAGCAGGATCGATATTGCTTGCAACAATTGACATTCGTGCCGACGCATGCAAAGCTCTCTCTACCCTCAATCCTCACCAGTAAAAATTTGCCGAAGCTGGCAGACACGCTGCCGAGAATGTGGTAAACTGCATAGCTGGCAGGTATGCTAAGCACAAACGGTAGCGCGATGCTTGCCGCAGCAATTGTTGCAGCCCTGACTCCCGACTTCAGCAAACCTTTGCCGTCCAGCTCCAGCCCAAGCAGGAACATGAAGTATATCAACCCAATGTTTGCAATAGTCGTCAAGATTGGCAACGAGTTGGTGGGGAAGATGTGTTTCTGCATCGCAAACAACACTGGTCATTCAGATTAAGATGCATGACATGTGGCATTGTGTAAACAATAGCATGTGGCATTGTGTAAACAATAGCATTGGCAGCAAGACAAACTATTGTCATTCACACCTTGAAGCCGCCAATGCGGGCAAACGCGGAAGGTCCGAGCAAAATGCCTGCAACGACCTCCGCCACCACTCGCGGCTGTCTCAAGGGTTTCAGCAGCCATGCTAGCAGTCGGCTGAGGGTCACAATAAATATAATCTGCACAGTGTAGTCCAGCAAGACAGAGTCAGCAGAAGTTGTTACATCATGGCACCATGCACGCTTCCACACCTACAACTTCTATAAAATTGACAGCCAGATAAGCAATTGCCGCAACGGGCAAGGCACTTGCTTTACTACGTGGCCACGCAGGTAAGCATTGCCTGCACAATGAGGAGGTTGACGGAGGAGATGAGAGGATCGTCGCCAGCAAAAATGCCGTTGGTATTAGTGAGTGTATTGATCGCGGGCGGGCACGTCCCATTGCTCGCCATGGGAGGCAAAGAGCAACCCTCTCTGTTCCCTGCCTTCCCCGCTCAACTGACCAGCGACCCTCACTAACGCCCTCCTTTCACTCGCAATTGTAGGGTTGAGACAGGCCACGCAGCTCAGCCACGCCGCGCCTAGCTGGCCAAAAGTTTTCAGTGAAAAGACAGATGCATCAGTCTCTCCTGCCCGACCGTGCCCGTAACCACAACAACGAACTCGCCAACGTCCTCGCCAGCGCCATCGTCGCCAACGCCGTCGCCGGCCGCTACCACTATGGCGACGTCAGCCGTATCACAGAACTTGCAGAGCAGCCTGCTACGTTGCCCGCGGGCAACTTGCCTAATTTTGCACAAGTCGCACGAAAAAGGGCGCAACTAAATTTGCTGGCAAAATCACAGCCGTCGGAATTGTCAATGTTCGCAGGCCGGTCCGCCACAACAACGAATGAACCATGCATGAAACGGCCGTTCCGAACGGCGCGGCCGTCGGGCGAAACGGCGAGAAAGGTGGTCGGTGCTCCTGAAGTGGTGAACTAACCGACGGGCTGGGATGCCGTTTGGTGCGTGGTTGGGAAAAAAGTTTCGTAAGACCGTGTGACTCGACAACTCCCCAAAGAACCAAAAGGAAGGGACTTACCGTATTTTAGGGTAAATGACGGTCCGTAATGCAATCAGCCGGATAAGCAATCAACAAGGGCCTAAAAAGCAAAGTACCCTATTACGAGTTGAGGACCATGTAAAGGCATGTTCTGGAGGTGGTTTTCCAATTGTGAAAACCGCAAAGTTGGAGCTTCAACCATGCGTGTGGTTCTAACAGGAACTCGAGTCATGTTGTGTAAAATGCATACTATGACTCGAACTTCAGCGACCAGTATGGTCTAAACTCCCTGTATGCACTTTACCATCATGCACACCCGCTATGTATGCACATCTGGCGGAAGAACACATCTCCCAGCCAAATAACGACTTTATGTAAGCACTGGCACACTCTATCACCACAACTAAGATAGCCTATTCATGCATACAAAGAGGGAGATTACATAATCGAAATGATGTACATGTTATCAGTAGTCATATTAAAATACTCTAATATGGTTGACATTGTCATGTTATATTAATGTTAGCGATTCGCACTTTGCATATTGTGCGTACCAAGCGGTTTATGCGGTAGTAAGACGGAATACAGCACACCATGCACAGCATTGCATATTTTTTACACCTTGGTTCAAGCACATCATTGCGTGGCACCGCTCGGTACCGATGGTGTGCTTTTAGTGAGGTATGATTAAGTCACTCTGAGTGCATCGCCGCGAACCACAAAGATATCGTACTCTTCACACACACACATACATAAAAATACACATATGTATATATACATATATATTGCGGAAAAATCCAAAGATGTGACAGAATTGCTCAAGTGGTTGATTAGCTGCACATGTGCTGTATGTACAATACAATCAAGTTAGGACGGGATCGGTAAAATGCATGCTATATACATGTTACAAAAGGTGATTAATGTTTGTGACGTAGATGTGCATGTTTTGATATGCGTATCAGCTTGCACATATACGGTATATTGCATAATAATGTAGTGATACAATATAGCATAAGATTTTAAATCTTATGACAATAAGACGGTTATTGTCAAGCCGCAACAAATAAAGACGATTAAGGCACCTATATATGCGTAATATCCAAAGCACATTTTTGTGCACACACAGTATAATGTTTTACACGCACACATGCACGCACGCACGCATGCACGCACGCACGCACGAGCGCACACATGTCATGGTGGTGACCCTCGATACGCACTTCCCCCTTGCACCCCGTAACACACTAGTGTTGCTCAATTTACATCCGGATCGATCCATCCGTGTTCAACCTGCTGGTCTCAAACCCGCCATTTAGGACGCAATCCTTATGCCGGCAGGCCGTGTGACAGTCGACTGCTAGCACTGGCCTCCATTAATAGTGCAGTCCCTATGGCGGCGGGCCGCGTGGACGACCGTCTTTGGCAATTCCCGCCCGAAGCGTCGGCAATGAGTTGCAAGTACACGGACTTGAACAGAAGTGGCGGTGCTGGCGGTACTGACACTGACCAGTTGGTCCACCTTGGAGCCGATGAGCGCCCGAGGCTTAGTGAAGTAGAGTTCAGCAGTACAAGTAGTTTAGTGGTGGTTGTATGTGTTGTTAGCGTACCAGCTATTCCGACAGACAGTGTTATTCCCCGGACTTGCCTTTCCCGAACACTTGTAAGTGTACTCTCATGCTTGTGGCCATCGCATTTGCTACCTGCATACTGCTGCAGTTCTTGCTTGCACCCCACCCACTGTTCGTTTGTGACTATGCTTGCTCGCAACTGCACGCTTGGTGCTTGCACAGTGTGATCTCGTCTTACTTAGCTACCCATCCCCGCACACATAAACTGCGTGACCGCTGTGTGCATTCTCCAAGCGTCCTTGTTCAGGAGCTTTTTAAGTGATCACTACTTTTTACCAAGCTAAGGAGACTACACATTTAGTGTTTCTTCCCGCAGTCCCTTGCACTCGTTACTGCTCTGCTACATGCAGTGCAGCTGCGGTGTTCTTTGCTTGGTCACCTGCAAGCTGCCCGGTAGCACCAGTCGTTCTTGACACTTGTACACATTTGTGTACGAGTTCCCACTGCGATACATACCCCGCAATCGAGCTTCCTTGCACCACACACACACACACACACACACACACACACACACACACACACACACACACACACACACACACACACACACACACACACACACGCATATGCCTTGATGGACAGATGTTACCGACATTAACATGTGATGACATTGAGTGTGGCATGGTAGGAGCGGGGGGTACCCCCCATAACCGCTTATGTGGGAACAGGTACCTGCAGCACGTGGTAAGCGTGCTTGTCTTTGCCATCATAGATAGTTTTGTTCGGGTTGTATTGACATATGTAAGTGCATCTCTGTATGTGTTGTGTGTCATTTCGTGTGGGTGTAACAAGTGTGCTGGCATATGCATACCGGTGCAATCTTTACAGTTCTGTACATACACACACACGCACGCGCGCATGTATATATCAAAATGTATAAAATATATATGTCTTATGCCGTATATGTACGATATTGTTGCGTAATGACTTATGCAAGTTGCAGTCTAATAACGTATTGATAACAGTACGACTCCGCTGAAGCGTTACATTTACCGTATTCATGCAAATTGAACCCTCCCCTCTTTCTCATTCACGACTTTTTCCCCCAAGTACAATAAGTAATATTGATATTAAAAATAAAACAATATATGTAAAACAATACATTGCTTACCCTCATACAGAAGGTGGGGTGGTTTGTACACAAAGAGTGTGGGGCGGTATGTTGCAGTAACAATAACAGGCCCTTTGAACCGGCTGACTGAAAGTTAACATCAGTGAATGAAGACAACAGATGTGCCGAATGTGCAAGCTGCCGACATCTTGCCAAGCATGATCATGCTTGCCAAGCATTGCTTGGCATAATCTTTTTGTGCCTCTCACCATCCGGGACGGATTTCGGCACTCGGTGACCAGACCACGTTTACCACTTTGGCTTGCAAAATGTTCAGATCATCTGTCCCTGGCCAAATTGGACCTGTCCTAATAGTGCCCGAGATGAAGGCAGCCCAACGCTCATGCAAACATATCAATCTGTGGGGCATACCTGAAAGCGGTTGTGCTTTATGACTATACGCAAGTTTGTCGGCAACCACCATCACACCAGTGGCTTTAGCGGCGTGGTGGTGGACGGCGGTGGTGGTGGCGGCGGCGCTGACGGCGACAGCCATGAGGGTCACTTCTGACTCTACCTCTGTCTCCGGGTGTGGCTTCAGAAGCAGGAGGGAGGATGCTGCCATGCTGGCAGAGAGCGCTGCTGGTGCATGCCGCCCTGCCGCCGGCAGCAAACCCTAGGAGCAGGAGGTACAGGGCGGCGGGGTCGAGCAGGAGGTAGTTTGGGAGTTCGTTCTGGGAGGCAAGCCGCCGTGCCATTGCCTCGCACGCCAGCCGACACGAGCCAGCATGGCGGGCCTGGGGGAACAGCTGACGGACCGCTATGAGCTGCTGCGCGTGCTTGGCCAGGGGGGCTTTTCCACTGTCAGGTCCGCCAAGCGGCGGCCTGTTCCAGGACAGCAGAATAACGTTGTTGAGGTAACAGCTCGCTTGGTTCATTTGCTCCGTCGCTTGCATTGTTCGTGCAGAATTGCTGATCAGCCAGTGAGTGTGGGTGTTGGGTTGATCCGTCCGGGTTGCATGTGCGTAAGTTTGCAAACTTTCTCTGTTTGCCCATAGCAATACAGGCATGCCTATCTTCTACAATGCTTCGTCTGTACTTTTGACTGTTTGCTGTGGATGTTGGAATTGTGTAAGACGGTTGAGGTGAGCAGACTATGCATTGCTTGCATGCTGCCAGATAAAACAGCATACTAGACAGCTGCTGTCTTGTATGCTACAAGAACTGCCAGCTCGCAAGATGTTAGACATTCCGGTATGCAAGAAACATGGAACGTTGACCTGCACTGCACCTTTCAAACTTGAACAACTGATGAAGTATGACACTGATGAATGTGGCAATGGCAGCAGTATGTCGCGGTAAAGACCCTTTCCAAGAAGGGAAGGTACAGTGGAGACCAGCAAATGGTGGAGAACGAGATCAGCGTCATGGCGCGCATCCTTGACACCGTTCCGCACCATCCGAACCTCATCCGTCTGCTCAATGTGTTTGTTGACAAGCATTACGTCCACCTTGTGATGGAGCTATGCCAGGTGCGTAGCATAGCGCTTATAGCCTTCAGTGTGCGCTACTGTTGCACTAGGCCGATCTCGTTGCTGTTTTTGCTTCAGGGTGGTGAGCTGTTTGAGCGAATAATACAAAAAGGGCATTACTCAGAGGAAGCTGCTGCTGGAATTGTGCGCCAGGTAATGATTTGACTTCTGTTGATGTGACCAACAACTCCCTGGTGACATAATCGTGGGGGTTAGGGCCCGGCAATTGCATTGATATGATTGGTTCACAGATTGCTTCGGGGCTCGAAGCGTTGCATAGAGTTGGCATCCAGCATCGCGACCTAAAACCCGAAAACTTGCTTTTTTTGACAAAAGATGAGGTGTGTATGGCATTGTCTCACACAGCACTTTGGCTGTGTTGACGTACGAGCCTTGAACTTGTTGCCTCGCAGAACTCAGTCCTCAAGATTATGGACTTTGGTTTAAGTCATATGGCTGGTCGTGCCGACCGTCTAGTTGGTCTGTTTGGCTCGTTGGACTACATTGCCCCAGAAGCCTTGGCTGGACAGCAGGTATTGTTGAACATTCAGCACATGGGTCCAGTCGCACGCAACGCGCTTGCTTGACCCCCCAGTTCATCTGGTACTTTTGTACAGGGCACTGATGCTGGGGATCTCTGGTCGTTGGGTGTCATCCTGTACATTTTGTTGAGTGGCTTTCCTCCTTTCTATGCCTCGACGCCTCAGGTGATTGCATGCACATGGAGTTAGGAGAGTCTGTGGCAGCAGAGGACCTGTTGCAAGTGTGTGTGGTTGTTTAAGGCGTGCAGCATTGCCGTTACTGTGGGTTTGAGGGTTTATGCTGCTTGTTGGTTGGTTGGTTGGCAGGCCAAACAGCACCTGATATTGAATGCAGCTTACACATTTGATGACCCTGCCTGGCATGGTGTCTCGGACTCTGCCAAGGAGCTGGTGCGTTTGGTTTCGCAGGAGAGGGTCTGAATCAGAGACTATGTAGTAGGGAACAACGGTCTGTGCATGCTTGTGCAGGTACGATCTTTGTTGCAAAAAGACCCACACCTCAGACCAGCAGCGCCTGCAGTACTGGCACACCCGTGGGTGACTGGAGAACTTGCCAGCTCGCAACCACTCTATCCGGATGTGCGGGAGCGCATTAGCAAGTTGAATGCTAAGAAGAAATTCCGCAGCGTTGGTTTCGCGGTGCTGGCCGGAGCTTCTCTCAACATCCGGTCCAATCTGAGAGACCTGGTTGGGACCACAGGCGTCTCAACAGAAGAGCTCAGGCAGTTGCAGAACCATTTTCAGCGTGTTACCAGCAAGAACAGCACCAACCGTGTAACACAGGCACAGTTTGAGCAAGTGAGTGTGTGCACGACACCACCAACCACACGCTGCCTAGTTGATGCACACTTAAGGGTGCATGCAAGTCGCATCAACTTGAGGTAAAGCTAATGCACTATGATTGCAGGTTATGCGTGCAATTTTTGCCCTGCGGCCCGGAGACGCAACAGTGCTGCCCAGAGTATTCAAACTGTTTGATCAGAATGGGGATGGTTCGCTCGACTTCCGTGAATTTGTCTGCGGGCTGGCGACGCTGCGCAAAACCGAGCACGACGATGCGCTGAAGTTTGTATTCGATGTTTATGATCAAGATGGTTCGGGCGTCATTTCCAGAGAAGAGTTGTCTTCAATGCTGCACGCCATGGCAGATGATCGGTTGACATGTGCGCTGTATGATGCGGCGGCAATCAATGCTCTATTTGACAGCATGGATCTTGATCATGATAACAGCGTGTCTTTTGAGGAGTTCAAGCAGGCTGTCAGGGTGAACCCCGTCTTGGTAGATGCGTTCCTGCGGCCCGACCAAGCAGTCTCGGGTGGAGCTCAAGCGATGACAATTAGTTGACGGCTTCCTCACGCGAGAGCCACATGTGCGCTGTTGGCTCAAATGCAGTATTAGTGCATCAAGGCTGGCGGGATTTGCATTGCCAATGTACAGAGCTGCTTCGGCAGCTGCTTCGGTCAACCAAACTCTGGCAGCAGTTTTTGCAACGTGCAGGCACGCCCGCTTTGCGATTGCATGGTATACCCTCACAAGCCCAGCCTGCTGTCGAGACACTGCCAAGAAGCTTTATGAGATTGAACCCTACCGTACCATTTGCGCATGACATATGCACGTAGAAAGCAAATTCATAGGTGGATTTTCCCGTTGACCATGGTCTACCTCGGTGGATGGCTCGCACAAGGGTGTCTGTTTGGTGGGTGAGATTATTGGATGCGTACTGTAGTGGTAGCATACAGAGATTACACATTGTCTACGGTAGTTGTTGCAACACATGCTGCTGTGTACTTGAATGATTCGGTGCATTGTTGGTACCGGTAACTGGTGCAGTGTACTGTTGACATTATTGCGCTTGTGCTTGGGATGATGTCACCTTGTCACATGACAAGCACCTTCGAGTGGACATAAAGAAGTCAATTGCTAGTCCAGGTATTCAATCAGTAATTGCAACACTACTACACAGGATATACCTGAAAAGTCATGTGATGCTTATCCTCCAGTTGTTGCTTGATAAGCTGCCAGCTCCGCCATTGGGTACGTTGCTTCTGTGTCAATCATGTGGTGGTTATGAGATTAACTACAAAACTTCCAGTATACCAGATGCACAAATGCTCACACGCATGCATCACACTCCGCACAGCAACACAAAGCACCGTTCCATCAGAAAAGGGGGGGGCAATAAGCTCAACTACATAGGCGTTCCAAAGATGCAAAGCTGCACAGCACGCGCGCACTCATGCACTCACAGTAGCAAACAAGAAAGGCCAGCTCAATCAATTACCAACAACAACGGGGGCAATGGCTAAACTAAGTGTATGCCACTACATGCGCGCCACTAAGTGCAATGCAAGGCGGGCAGTGCTAGGAGAAGTAGGGCAAGAGTACAAGTAGTGCGGGTAACCGACCTGTGCCATAGCGCCAGTGGGTAGACCCCGGGCTTGGCTACCACCGACAGGCAAGCAAGGCAGTAGCAGCAGCAAGGGCGGAGGGTGTAGTGCTGGTGCAAATACCACCTCTATTATTATTGACATACAAGCGTCCGCTGTCAGTGCTGCCACCATACCTACCTGCGCAAATGGCAGCTATGGCGGCCGCCAGTCACTTCTAAGAGTCTGAGTCAGTTGCGGCAAGACCTATCTGCTGAGGCCATTGGTAAACGGCTGCAGGCTTGAAGTGTGCGCGTAGTGTAGTGGGTAGCTCGGTAGTTAGTCACAGGAACGGTGTATGGAATGAATGAAATGTATTACGTGGAACGCAATGCACATTGTATGCTAGCACTCACTGCAGCAGTAGGGAAAGTCGACAAGCAAAGCCAGTTTCACAGTACATTCGGGGCAGCACTGACAGCAACGCTTGCATGCATGTCAATGAGAATGGATGAGGATATGGCATTTGGGGCCTCCTGTCTCTCCAAACTACTTGCCCTATGTGCTGTTTACATACAATGCGACATGCACCTGTGTGTACGGAAGATGCAAGGAGGAACTCTATGTGTAGAAAATATGCAATGTGATGCATATGACCGTGCTGACACGTGCAATCCACAGCACACATGCAAACGCAATGCACACGACAACTTTCACCAAGCTTATTAACCACCGGGCTACACACAGTCGACCACTAACTCACTACCCAGCTTCACTACTGCCCTGACCCCCGTTAGACCAGCATGCATGCATTGAGTCACCTGCAGCATGGGCGCTGTGTGCAAGGGTGCAGGCAGGCAGGCAAATACAGACCTGAAGACAGCATCATATGCTAGTGGCGGTACTGGCGAATTAAGAGGTGATGCACTGCTCAGGCAATGCAGTGCAGTGCGTGTGCATGGTACATATGCAGTCCTAGAAATAATAGCCTTGCGCGTGTCATGAGCTTATTGATAGCCAAATGCAACCGACTGTAGGCACAAAGGCATTTCGGTCAGTACAGGCTTTATGCACTGACTCCCGCCCATAGTAGCTGTGCGCAACACGTCCATTAAAGAATGCCATGACCACGGTCGGCTACCCAGTGATAGTTCACATACAATGGCAGGACTCCACCAGTGCTTGCAGACTGGAAGCCCTGGTGTAAGATAGCAGCAACACCTTGAGCCATGGGAGGAAACATGCAAAAGCAGAGCATGTCCCACACCCGGAAAGCGCAGGCAATGGAAGATCAGACACTAACCACCGCGTAAGACCGGCAGCACCCTAACTGCCTCCAACTGTCGTTGCCGTCATTCTACTAGCCTGCCAATCTGACCAATCATCATCTTGAGCTGGTGGAACCAACGTGCTGGGCTGTGATGCGGGGATTGCTTGCTTGAGAACAGCGCCGGGTGCCTGCAAGGGATACATAAGGTTCTCTGTTTTACTTTGGTTGTATCAGTGATGTCTGAGGCCATTCTGGATCAAGCTATCACCTTGGGTTCTTGTGGGTAGACATACATGTGCCGGTTGTGGTTGGAAGGCTGGAAGCGAGCATTGTATCGCAAGGAAGACACACGCAGTTCGGGCAACAGCAACATGCCGGCAGCAACCGCAACAAGACGGTAGCTGCATGCATGGCAGTAACCACATGAGCACCCACCATCACACGAGCAATATACTTGTTGAAGCAATGCAATGCTAAGAGACACATACCTGACAACCTGGGTTTCATGCGGCAGCACAGACACGACGCACGATCGCTCTCCCACAAACACGAAACCCGCCGCATCCACCACAGTCACTGCCACCTCCTGCCCAAACACATGCCACGCATCAGCACCACCATCATCATCGCCAACACATCACCATAATCAACTCTACAAGAAACACCTACCTGCAGCAATGCAGTGTGGTTTTGCAACGTCAGAGTGAGCGTGAAGGGGCGTCCCAGCAGCGCGTAAGCCGGCCTGCTTTGAGCCAGCGTCAATGGTGGCGCCATCACTGCCACCATTGGCAGCGGCAATCGAGTTGTTACGGCTGTGTCTCCACTTCTGCACAACACCATACATTATGGCCATCACACTTAAAACACGTCCACATGACACAAAGTACACAACTTGAGTTGTCTCAGATGCGCGCGCACACACGCGGGCACGCTCGCTTGCACGCACACGCACGCACACACGCAACACGCACGCACACACACAAAAACAGCCACCCACCCATCCGCCCTCGTCCACTTGACAACAAGGCTGCCAACGCTGACGGCCTCGCTGACAGCATGCATTCCAACGTGGAACAACGAGTTGTACGTTTCCCCTCTTCGCATCATCATGAAACAGTCCCTGCTGCTGCTGTTGCTGCTGGTTTCCTGCTGAGTGTTTGCAGCATTGCGGGTTTTTTCTGCGGGTGCCGACTGGTGCAAACTGAAGCCCGGCGCGATATCCACCGCAGCATCGAGCAGCTGCAACCGAGGTGTCGACATCGACTGGAGAACGGCAGCCAGCGCGCATGTCTCATTGACTGGAACTGCTGTTGCTGCAATGAATGAATGAATGAATCAGCCTGTCACAATTACCCGCACAAATGTGTACGCACACGCAGTGGTGCACGCATGCGCGCGCGTGCTTGCAACCTTTCACTCATATGCAAGCACGCGCACGCGCACGCGCACGCGCGCATGTCAAGCGACAGCGTGAACACGTGCTCACCTGAGGATGAGGGTGATGGCAGCAGCGATTCTGACCGAAACGGCGCCATGATGCGAAGCTTCGCTGCAAATGGCTCCTCGCAAGGGATCGTTGCCACGCACTCGGGCGCCTCTCGCCTTTGATTCGCACCATCGAGCTCATCACCTTCACCATACCGTACCTACAACGCACGTGTGTAAACACACTACACTGTATGTGCTCTGACCTTGTCCTACGTGTGCTTGTTTGTTGCAACAACTCTCACCTTGACGGTAAGAGTCACGTGGCGCGCGTCACGCCATCTCAGATACACGCACTCTTCGTGCACGGCTCCGGGCGCAATGTCGGGGAGCGTGATGAGGGCGGCGGGTGGTGAAGTTGGCGATGATGTTGCAGATGAGATGGTGGAAGCGAACGGCATCAACGCATCGGTCAACAACTGCACGCCTGCGACCGACGCCTCCTCGCCCTCTTTGGCTTGATCGATACGAGGGGAAAGAGATTCGCCAGTCATGCCTGCGTTGCGCGCTCGCATTGAGCATATACACACATACACATACACATACTGACACAACAACTTATGGGTGCACTGCTCAGTTAACGACAACTGACACTCAACATGCCAGTGTCATAAACATACCAGACACTCACGTGAACACAATTGCGCACTTGATACTGCAATTCAGTACACAGTATCTTTTTGTTTTGCATATGCTCGTGCTTGCGTGCGTAATGTCCGTAACAAGACGTCTCGAACGCAAGCACACGCACACATCCACATACACACAACCACACATCCACACACGACCCCACCTTCCAACGAGTCCACGCGCGGCATGCCACTTGCAGCTCCCCCGCCCACACCACCACCATTCCCACTGATCACCATAGCTTTGATTTCCAGCAATACAGAGCCCGCGCGCACGGGTTGCGACGTCGACAGCGCCCGCGCGGATATCCTCACGGGGAAGGCCTCGCCGACGAGGGCGGGAGGGTGGTGGGAGATATCGACGGACACAAGAGGCTCGGCGTTGCCGACCTGCGCGTGGACTTGACGGGGGATGGCGCCGTCGGTGTCCTTGAAAGGGGAGGCCATGATACTCCCGGACTGTAGATGAAGTTGATGTCACATGAGGTTTGCAACACACCAACATCGTGTGACACGCATGCGCGTGCACGCATGCACGCACGCACACTCTTACTTGTTGTTGCTGCAGCAGTAGGGTCTTTTGTTCCTCAGACGCCACGCTCCTATCCGATATCGGCCATTTCAAGCTGGCGTGCGGGCTCGGCCACAACACGATAGCCACGCACTCCAACCGACCTGCCGCCGTTGGCGTAACCTAAACACGAACACGCAACACACATGATCACTATCCACCCGACACCCACCCACCCACCCACCCACAACACAATGTGTACACCCCACCTGTATGGTGTGTGTCCACCACGCATGTGACGAAACCACGAGGTCGATGTCGTCACCGCCTTGAATTGTGCCAACAACGCCGTCACCGTTGCGGTCCCGCAGCGTGACATTGCATCCGGGCTGGTTGAACAGCACCTCCAGCTTGAACAGCGGCATCGGAAGAGGCATGTGGACACGCAGCGCCACGGTGAGAGCCAACGGCGCGTGCAACCGCGTAGACACCTGAGGGGTGGGGATGGTACACGTGTTTAGGACTGTTGGTTTTGCTCTTAATCAAATTGGAGGGGATATGCGCATGTACAAAGGTATATGCACATGAATTGGCACAAGCACATGCACACGGACATGCACATGCGCGCGCGCATACACACATGTTTGTTATAGTGCACGTGCCTGTATGTGCACAAGCTTGAGTGCACATGTATAAGCACTCAAGCATGCGCACGCACGCATACGCACGCTTATGAACACGCCTACGCACATGCACACTCGCCCCCCCCCACCCCCCCCCACCCCTCACCTGGTGGAACGCCACCGTGCAGCTGAACGCCGACCTCAGCGGGCTCGACTCCGTGACGGTGAACTCGAGCGCGGATAACGTCGACGCCGTCTCGCTCGTGACGCTGAGACCGTCGAAGGACACATGCGGGTCGGAAAGGAGGGCCATCGCGGTCTGCTGGATCGCAGCACGGACAGGCAACTCCCGCGCCTGAGAAGAGTGATGTGTATGATATGAGTAAAATCGATGCTATGCGCGATGTGATGTGTGCATCACCATCAATGACATAAGTCTATACAAGTAAAAATATGCACGGGCGTAGTTACAACATGTACGACATGCTGATTTAAACTCGCCATTTTGTCGCTGTTGTGAAGTGCGTTACGTTGGTGTGTGCGCGCGTGCGTGAGGCACACGCACACACGCGCACGTGCATGCACGCACGCGTGTGTTGGTATCTACTGATTCGAGCACGTCTGCTAGCGCACGGCGACTGTCGCACGCAACAAGGCACGCATACCATTAGCGCCCCTTCCTCCCAGCACCGAACCCAGTCTACCCCTCTCCCCCTCTCCCACTCGCACAGACTCAACCTCTCTTTCATCTCCTCTCACCTCCGACAGCGCCGACATCTCCAGCGAGTACTCCATATACTCCTTCGCCCCTCCCAGTCTCCTGGCGCACTCTCTCAGCCCCTCGAGCGCGGCCCAGAGCGGTCCGGCCCACCCCTCGCGTCGGTAGACGGGCGCGACGCCCTCGAACAGCCGCCGCGCCGCGACGTGGTCGCCCGTACGGAGGTGCTCGCGAGCCATCTCGGAAGAGAGCGAGTGGAGGACGCGGCCGGAACGGAGACGACGGTAGGAGTCGTGGGCGCGGGAGAGGAGATCGATGGCCTGGGGTGGTGATAGAGTTGTCAACCCACACGTGTGACTTGGGGTGGGTTGTGTACGTGCACGCATACATACATGCACACATCCAGATAGGCTTGCTTGAAGGCTGACACGCACACGTGTGCATACACGATGCAAGCATGGTGTTGTAACAAGCGTTGGCTGTGTATGCGGGTTGCACGCATACACATATACCCATGTACGCACCCACTTGAGCGTGCACACACATAGCAAGCACAACGCATTGGCCTTACCAATGTGGAGTGGGGGACATTGGACTCGTGGATGATGGCGTGAGCAATGAACTCGGCATCGCTCGGCCGTTGCGTATCCGCGCTCGAGCCGCGAAACAGCAGCCGCGGGGCCTGACCGATGTACAGAGGTGCACCTATCTGCATAACAATCAAAGAGTGTTGGCTCCTTACAACAGAAAAAGCACGCACGCACGCACAGCAGCACTCACCTGGCCTTCGGAGCCCACAAACACGTCTGACAAGCCCGTCACGTCCTTTGCGCTGGCCTGCACATAAAAATCCACAAACACAACTCGTTGAACTCAAGGTACACATGCGTTCAAGTCTTGCGAAACCGCCACAACGCTTCACCTCAAACGATCTCCTTCTTTCGATGGCGGCTCGCCCAGCAGCGTGGTAGTAAAAAGCTGGTTGGTGCTCACGATCAAAAGGGTTGAGAGACCCGTTGCCGGCTGATGTTTGCAAAAGATCACCCATAACCTGTGTTGCATAACGGTTGTGTACGGTGTGTGCAACTGGCACCATTTGCACTGCACTGGTTGTGAGATATGCCACACCACAGCAACTTCAACATACCTTGTATTGCTGGGACATCCAAGCGTAATGCTTGAAAGCCACGTTTTGTGGGCCCGCCAGGCTTCTGAATGCCGCGACATGCCTCCGAAACTGAGACATGGTCATGTCGAAAGATGGCATTGCATCATAACACATATGCACATACGCACCGCACGCCCATGAGCGCGCGTGTGATTGCACGCGTGCAGACACACGCACAGGAGCGCATGCACATTCTCACACGCACACACACAGAATGCACAGACGTACCTATATGTGTCTGTTAGGATCGTTCGGGTAAACAGACAGCACACCAACACGTACCTGAGCGATGCAGTCTGCCGCAGCGCTGCCCGAAGCCGTGTGAAGCAGAAGAAGCGCACACAACTTGAGGTTAATCCTCTCCGCCACCGCCTTTGCTTCAACCAATTGCTGGTATGTCCTTCCATCCTGCATGAGAAACTACACATGTAAGTATGCTCTTGGTGGCTACACACATAGGTGTATTGAGTTCGACAACAATGCACACGTACCATTATCGCAAGCTCTCTCAACTGGCCGTATGCAATCGAGTGGTACTTCAACGCAGCGGGCCAGTCTTGTCGGAACTCCGCAAATGTTGCAATCTGTAGTATTGAACATCAGGACACGCAGACATCCACGCACACACAAAAGCACACGCACAAGCACACGTACACAACACAGCCCAACCTTGAAAGCGTGCCTGATAGCGAGCTCGGGCGAGGGTTGCTGCCTCCCGAGCTTGGCTTTCACTCTGTGCGCTTCCTCACGGTAATAAACCTGCGCTTGCTCGCCTATCGCCTTGCCCAACCTGTGATGCGAATGTCGGTTTCACATTGTTGTGTTGCCGTGTTTTCATGTACGTCAAAAAGCACTCACTTTGCAACAGACTTCGGCGCATCGGAGAGCGTGTACACAAGGAGGTTCTTTGCGTCGATCTCAGCGCGCTTGCGCAAGGGTGCAAGCCGGTCATCGCTTATCTCAACTGCAACACAGCAAACAAACATGCGATCACTCATGATCGTAACCATCAAACATGATACGACATGTCAGTGGCGAGGGTCACGGTGCGGACCTGCTGCAGTTGGCTGCAAGATGACAAGTATGAGCTTTGTTGCTCGACCTTTCAAAGCCAACCTGAGGTGTACCACACACAAAAGCAGATGACATTAAAGTAGTGGTAGTAGTGCACACGCGCATGTAAACACGTTCACGCACGCACGCACGCGCACACAGATGCGCACGCACGCACGCACACGCACCCACACGCAATTGTCCGCGCATGCAACTGACAGTCACTCACACGCACACGCCCCATCCCCACCCACATCCCCCTCCCCTTCCCCACCTGACCGCATCGATCCCCGCGTTCGCCTCCGCCCACGCCCCCGGATCCCCAAACACCGCGTCTCGATCCATCATGAGCACCGCGACGGCGGGGCGGGCGACGGACGCGTGCTTGGTCAACCAGCTTGATTTAACAATACCAGTGGGGGGACGGGAGGAGCGGGAGGGGTCGCGGTCGGGGGAGGAGGAGAAGAGGGAGGAAGAGAGGGAGGAGTCGGAACCTAGGGAGGGGAAGGAGGTGGGGGGTGTGAGTTGGGCTCTGGATGCACATGCACACGCGAACTTGCACGCGCGTACGACAGCACACCAGCACGCGTGCGCGCACACCCACATACACACCCAAATGTGCGCGCGCACGCACGCACCAAACACACACACGTGCACGCACGCATGAGTGCAGCACGCACGCACGCATGCGCGCACACACACGCACATGTTTGTGTGTGTGTGTGTGTATAAAGCACACCTGCTCATGAACGACTACTGCTTATGGCATTGCTTATGATGTGAACTCATACCGAATAGTGGTCTGCGTAAAAGGGAGTTGGAGCTCAGGTTTTCTGGTTTGTCGGTTGGCGCTTTGGGAGGGGACTTGGCATTGCTGTTGGTGATGCTGTTGATAAGTTTGTTGTTCAGCACGGCTGCGAGGTCGGCCGCTTTGGACAAAGACACGGATGCCACCGGAGGCTTTTGCTCCTTCAATAAGTACTGCGCACACAGTTGTGTCTCCATCTCAGTTTACAAGTACCATGTGGAGTTCAAAGTCACACCAACATGCTGCTGAGTGCCTGTGTGCTGTAGTAACTGTTGAGTGCGTGTGCACACGCACAGGGTATAACTGTGCCAGCAAGTCTGAGCATCCACCCAGCAGTCAGCAACTACCAACCAACCTGTGATATGGCGGAGTGGAGCTGAGGTGCGCCTATGAGTGCCGCCACCGCCACTGGAGGCTGCATGTGCACGCACATACACACATACAAGCTTGTTAACGGTGAGAATGCCACTTAATCCTCATGGAGAGGATTAAAAATCCATGGTATGAATGTGACAGAAGACAAGCATGCACACACGGAAAGCATGCCTTTATACAATGTGAACCAGTTTTGCCGCACCACTCTTACAGTAAGCACAACTGCAAAGCTTACAGTATGCTGGGCAAATACACAAGGCTATCTAGCACGTACAGTGTTACTAGTTATCTGTGCTCATGCTCACCAGCAACAGTCCGCTGAGGTTAAGCATAATGACACAAAGCAATTGCAAGCATGACAGAAACGGAAACGGTGATAACAGATTTGGAATAAGCGACTGGCACTGTGGTCTGCTTGGATATATGGTGACAACTATAACCTTAACCGTTATACGTTATAAGCCTACATATTAGCATCACTGCTGACAAGCATGCTGCGTTCATGCTTTCTACCTTCAGCTCATCCAGCAAAGCGTCCGTCATGATCGCCTTTTCCTCTCGCTTCACCTAGAAACCTTCCCGCTTGCTAGCTAGCAACAGGCCAGCCAGCTGGCCGGCGCTGGTCTACAACCAGACGCCGCCAGGCTAGATCAGGCCAGACCAGACCAGGCCAGGCCAGGCCAAAAACCTTTTCACTGGGTTGAAGCGTAGCGCAGCGTGACGGCTTCAAAGCGTAACGACGTGACGTTTGCCGGTCACAAAGTAGCCTGCAGACGTTGTTGACATGGCCAGCAACATCATGGCGGCGGCGGCGGCAGCGGCGATGGGCGGCGCGCGGGGCTTGGGTGACTTGCCCGACGAGCTTGTGGCGGAGGTGCTGAAGCATTTGCAACCGGCGGACCTGGCGGCGCTGGCTTTGGCGGACAGGTGAGGGAGACAGAGGCAGAAGGATGCACGCAGCTACAACTTATAAACTTTGCATGCGTACAACTGATAATCACCAGTCCATATTGACAGCATAAGGTTTTGGTGTACGTATGAAGTTGCTCAGTGCTAGGTGCACTCATCGGCAGCAACAACATGCAGCAAAGGTTGTTAGTTGCGGCAGCTCACGTGTGATTGTCAGCGTTTGTCAAGCTGCAAACAGTTTTTGCCTGTCATGACAGCGTAGCATAAACATAAGAATAAGTTTTGCTTGCTTACCATAGGGCTCATGCTGCTCTGAGCAAGAGGGATGGCGTGTGGAAGGCGCTCATGAGCATGACGCGAATGCGCGTGCCAGTGCACCCTCGCCAATCCTTCCGACGTGTATACATTGACCGCTGCCGCAGCCGAGAACGCATGGGTAAAGTGCTCTTGATCTCATGCAGCACGCAACTCTCATGACCACTAGCATGACACCAGATGTGTTGTGTGGTTTGCAGACTCCACATCGCACTTTCTGTTTCTCAAAGGCTGCTATGACATGCTTTGCAAACGCGACAGTGTTGCGGGTGAGTGTTATGAACACCAACGCAGTGTGCTAGGAATGATGGTTGACGACGCAGTAGCCCTTATAACTGTACTACGTACATGGACAAACAAGGTCATGTACAACAGACCCGAAGGGTACACAAATGTGTGTGTACGCGCTTGAGCCCCCGTGTGTGTGTGCGTGCGTGCGCGCGTGCGTGCGTACACATTGCCTACGTGTACCATGCAGGGTTGAAGAAGCGTCTAGCGAAGGTGGCGACGTCATTGGGATGCAAGTGCGATAAAGAGTTCATTGACCGGCGTGGCGGGTTACTTCTTGAGCAGAACTCCCTGCTAAACCTCGCATCGCGCTGCAGCGCATTGCGCTGCATACAGGTGACAGTTGCATGTTGGATGGTCTCTGTTTGTGCTTCATGCATATGACTTGCATGCCGCGTGTGTGTGTGTGTGACTGACCCCTCTCTTCACAGGAGCTTGTGGAGGTTTGGGGGGCAGACATTGAGACGTCTGATGGCGATGGGTTCACACCATTGTTGAATGCAGCATGGCGCGGTGAGCTGCGGATATGCAAGTATCTGCTTTCCAAGGGCGCTGATGTGTCTGCCAAAGGCGTGTACAAAAGCCGAGGGCCGTTTGATGCGTGCGAGTGGGCCAGCATACAAGGACACACCACATTAGCAAAGGAGTTACAGAAACACCAACGAATTACCACGAATTCAACAGTGTAACGTGCGCTGCGCCATGTGTGCATGCTTTTATGCCATCACCTTCCTACATGTGAGTCCAACAAGACAATGCGGAGTGCTCTACCAATGGTACACATGGAACAAGAAGGTTGGTAAATGGCAAAGAAGCTTCTGTCCCAATCTCACACAGGAAGCTCTTCAATCTCCGTCTCAAAATGGTCATGACGCTCCCGACTGCGCTGGCCAATCTGCATGCAGATATGCAACATGATCAACTGTTAGGGCAATGCAGCGTTGAGCTGTATGATGGTATGATGCAGTTGCCACAGTGAGTCGTGACAGGTTGAGTTACGATCTGCAGCATGCTTGCAGCCTACCGACGAGGGTGAACCATGTGGGGTATTGCGTTCCTCCTGAATGGTGTCCAACCGGTTCATCATGCGCGCTCGCTGCAACAATAGGGCACCTTTAGCCTTGGAGCTGTAACCGTGAACAATGCAGCCAACATTCCCAGTTTCTCTAAGATAAACACATGTTCGCACTATGGAACACTTGCTGTTATATCGCAACCATGTTGGCATTTATGTCATGCGTTGTGCAATCCAATAAGGGCTGTACGTATGAAACCTCTGTGATCGTGTTTATGTGGGTGCGTGCGTGGGTGTGTGNAAGGCAAGGGGTACAGACATGGCGTGGGCGCAGACACGTTTGTATTACTGTACCATTGACTCCCACCATCAACTAGCTGATTCTGTAATCAAATACTACACCAGCTGTAGACGCAGCACGTCTCCAATCAAGTCCCTTGCTCACAAAGCACACGGAAAAGGCAGCCTAGCAGCTGTAAAAGCTAAGAAGAGCAAAAGCACGCCATGTAAGCTGCACGGAAGTGTGCCCACCACTGACATGTATACATGACGAGGGTGTGTGACTGCAGGGTATGCGCCCACGCAGCATGTTCTCCAATCAAGTCCGTCACAAAGCACGCGGAAGGCAGCCTAGCAGCTGTAAGAGATAAGAAGAGCTTAAGTGCGCCATGCAAGCTGCTCAGTGTGCGCACCACTAACATGTACATATGACGAGGGTGTGTCACTGCAGGGGTATGCGCCGCAGGAGGGTGTTAGGGTTGTGTCCAGTAGTTGCGCAATGATGCTATGTGATTCAACAGCTCTTGCTTGCCCTGGCCTGTTTTTGCAGAGGTGAGGAAGAACGGCGGTAGCTCGTCCCACGTTTCACTTAACAAGTCTTCAAACGCCTGCACGTTGGACTCTATTGTGCCAGCATTCTTCTTCTTTTTCTTCTGCTTGTCACACTTGGTAAAGACCACTGAAACAGGAACCTGCAGTACCACATGTGAATTACACACATCTTCACTGCATTTGCACTGAGCCAGGCTGTGTACTTACATTGCTGCCTCCTAACCAATCAATGCACTCCAAGTCGATGGGTTGAGGAGGTATCGAAGCGTCAACCAGCAGCAGCACTGTGGCTAATGTGGTTCGCTTCAAAAAGTAGTCCTTGGTGAAGGCTGTCCACTCCTTTATCGCTGCCTTTGGAGCTTCAGCGTACCTGGACACTAGCAGGGGGAGGGGGGGAGAGGGGGCGAGAGCGCGGGGGCGAGAGCGGGGGCGAGAGCGGGGGCGAGAGCGGGAGCGAGAGAGGGAGAGAGAGAGACACCTTGCTCCGGTGTGGTGCGTTACATCCCTCCGTCCCCCCCATCGCCTGCAAGTCCAAAGAAGGCTGTTTCGATACGGGATCACGGTCATAGCGGCTGAATGACTCAGCGGTGAGCCCTCCAACTTCTTCGTCCCTCTCATGCCTCTGTGTTTTCAAGCAGCACAGCTCCAAGACCAGCAGAACAAGAACAACCACAAGCACGTATGCCGCGAAGTATGTGTTGAGCTTCCAACTTGGTGACATAACACCCGCCGATTCAAACCTGGGCAGGGTTGTGAAGCAGCTCCAGACGCAGTTTCACCACGCATGCGTAGTGAAAGCATACAATGATCACCTTCTGAAGCCGGTGAAACACACCACCCAGCCAAGGACACATGTCGTAATGCCGGAAACCCGATGAGCTGTGATCCAGATCGGATGCAAGCTCTGCCCATGATGCGGTCGCACCATACCTACGAGCAGCTAAAGCACAGCCAGGTTAGTTGCGCGGGTTGAACAAGCTGAGGTCAGCCAGTGTGATGAGCCAGTGGGGAAGGTCAGAGAAGGTTGACCAGCGATAACTTTGTGTTGAGTTGTGCAAGCTTGAACAGCACCTTAAACGTGGAGCGAGCACACAGGTATACACAACCAACACATGTCGGCAACCATGTGCACACGCAGGAGCAGCAACCACACTACGGAATGCGCATGCCAATGCCCCAAACCCACGCTTACAAGGAAAGAGTGCAACGCTGCAGCTTTGAGTCACCTGATAGAATATGGTGAGGACCGTGACAATACAGCCCAGCCACGCGTGCCACCGGAACTGCCACTGCTCCGCGCCCAGAAGTAACAGGAAGCCTGCGACGCAGTGCCGCAGGCTGAATTCCATTGAGGGGGGCCCTTACGTGAGTAGATATAGCAATTGAGCAGTACATGCTTCAAACTTACCGAGCAAAACACATATTGTGGTACCGGTAAACATTGATCTGTGCATGTACAACGCTGGTTGCGGCCAGTTGCGGCCATAGCGAGCAATGATTAAGGCAGCTGGTACACCAACGCCATAAGCAGCCGTCATGAGCCCAGCGTGCATGATCGGAAGGAATCCGGATTTGAGAACGACCTCATCGTCTGACCTGCACACGCACAGGCAACGATCACATGTCCAGTTCACTGCCATCAGGTACCCAAACGTGTTCAGGCTACAGCCCTGTTAGCTACTCTGCAGCCCGACAACGTTGAAATACTTGCTGAGTGCCCAGCAGAGCATTAGCGGATGGACACTGCCAGTGGGTCCAACGAGCAGTGCACTGTGACTGTTTGAAGCTGCTGTGGCTCTCAGCGCACCTGCCTAGCATGCAACTCTGAAAGTGCCTGCACTTTCGCCAACTACCAGCCTGCTAACCCAGACAGCTGCCAATGCACAACTTGAAGATCCAACAGCACTCCGCTGTGTTGTCTGTGGAGAGGACTCTAGCGGACACGGAGTTAGCCTTGTTCTAGCAGCTTCTAGCAACAGGGTTGTTCTCCGCAGCAGCAGCAGCCAGCTGAAGCTTTTGAACGGCGACGTTGGCTGCCTCTCAGCTGCAGGCGTGACAGCCTGAGCTGAGAGCGTCTTCTGTGTTGCCAAAGCTCACCAAGCTGCTACAGTGCAGCGCAAGCCACGTGTTGAACCAGCTGGTCAAGAGTAGACTTTCATACACAATAACACGAAACAACCAGCAAAGGCGTGGTCATGAGCGTATAAGCTTGAAATGCAACAAATCCACCACAAACGACCATGCATGCAGCAAGCTGTGCACCAAGCAGCAATGCATGCATGTGGCATGCTCAGCACGGCTCCAGCACTGAAAGCCCTGTACTCACCGAGCAGGGGAATCAAACGATTGCTCCTCCATAGCTTGCAGCTCCACCTGCAGCATTGCAGTGCCCGCCGCCGCCGCCAGCAGCAGCAGCAGCAAGCAAGCACTGAGCACTGCTCAGTGCTCAGTCTAGCGCCATTCACAATCGTGACAGCGCTTTCATGAAAGCTAAGCGCCAGTGGACAATAGGACCGCACAATAAGACCTCACACTATGACTCATTGTCAATGAGTCATGTTTGACACATATTCTGCGCGCTTGCAGCGGTGCTGTGAAGTCATGCAGACGGGCAACGAATTGGGGAATTGGCCCAATACTATTGGCTATATGTGCGAATTGCAATGTTTACACGTTGAAATGGAACATCAAGTTTGTTCATGTTAAACAAGTACATACATATAAAGCCCTGGTCTTGTAACATCACAAGACTGAAGTCTGGATGCATGACATTGCATATTGTCTAAGTTACTATAATTCTCTCTCTCTCTCTCTCTCTCTCTCTCTCTCTCTCTCTCTCTCTCTTGTTCTTAAAGCACGAGCATTCCTGCAGCATGGCTTCGTTGGCATTATCAATCATTTACAAAGCTGCACATGCCATGTGTATTACACGCACAGTACATATATAAATAAATATGTATCTCGATCATTATTGTTCCCACTGACCACCAACTCAATTAATACAAATCTCAATGTAATTTATATGCAACAAACACAAAATGCATGAATACATGCAATCATGTACGAATTGCATTTTCAAGTCTCAATACAGCGCACATATACTTATATGTTGTACAGTATACAGTCTATCCTACGTAGTAGTATGCATGATCTCGTACAATTATCATTTGATGGCTCTTTGTATAATAAACCCGAGCCATTCAATCCCTTAGCCTTGCTTTGGACAATGAACTTATCAAGTGAACAAGCCTCGTTATGCTTGCCATTGACTCTATCAATTCAAAATTATCGTGCAATTTAATGTTCCACCAGATGCATTGGTAAGCAATTTGCGCGATGACCTTGACATGACATGGTTGGCTAAAATTGCTGGTAACATGTGGTATCAGATGTAGTTGCCATTGGGAACATTGTTCCAAGGTGGAATCCACCTTACTTTATTCTCTATTTGGATGAAGCAGGCAGCAAGGGTCCTTGTGGACCCTGGACCCTATCAATTGTGTGAGGATATGCAAGTCACTTCATTTACGCTTTTATTTGAAAAGAGTGAGTTCATCCTCGAATCATAGGCACGCAAGTGTACAGGGAATCAAAGGTGTTAATGCAAGCATGCAGATTGCAGCCAGCAGTCCTTACTACATGTTGGGCATGCTCATGCACCAGTTATGGTAGTTGTGCTAACGCTACAAGTATGCTAAAACCCACTGTAGTTTAACATATCCAACCATCGGGTCACGCACCTATGCTATCACACTACCACCCCGTTAGACATGCATGCATGCATGCATTTCAAGTCACCTGCACGCATGTGCAGCCAGTTAGTCTTCAACTTCGGTGGCAGCCAGCAGCACGAGCAGCAGACGGACTCCCACTTCCACTCTCCCATTCTCTTCACCCACACCCTCACTTCCGCCGTCCCCATACAGTCCCGCATCTTGTAACTCTCGTTGAGGGCCCCTCTGCCCTGCCCCTCTGCTCCGCCTCTCCCCCTCACGTCCCCCTCACTGCGCAGTGCGACTGTCAGCACTGCAGCGTGTACTGTCGCTGTGTCGTCGCTGGCAGTTAGGTGCTGCCGGTGGGGCTGGTTGGCTGGTATGTATCAGTTTGCAAGCATGCAGTTTGTATCAGATGCAGTCGCATCTGTCGCGCACTAGGACTCCCCCACAAAACACTGTCACACTCACCAGCACATCACCCACAACACACCAGTACACGGCCCCCGCTGTTGCTCCATCACCAGCATACCACAACGGCAATCTCTGCAGTCAGACACTCTGCACTTAGGCAAGGGGTAGCACTCCCCCACCAAACACTGTCGCATAACACCGGCACATCACCCACAACACACCAGTACACGGCCCCCACCGTTGCTCCATCACCAGCACACCACATTGGCCATCTCACTGCAGTCAGACACTGTGCACTAAGGCAAGGGGTACAGACATGGCGTGGGCGCAGACACGTTTGTATTACTGTACCATTGACTCCCACCATCAACTAGCTGATTCTGTAATCAAATACTACACCAGCTGTAGACGCAGCACGTCTCCAATCAAGTCCCTTGCTCACAAAGCACACGGAAAAGGCAGCCTAGCAGCTGTAAAAGCTAAGAAGAGCAAAAGCACGCCATGTAAGCTGCACGGAAGTGTGCCCACCACTGACATGTATACATGACGAGGGTGT
This sequence comes from Chlorokybus atmophyticus, assembly GCA_009103225.1. Classification (NCBI taxonomy): domain Eukaryota; kingdom Viridiplantae; phylum Streptophyta; class Chlorokybophyceae; order Chlorokybales; family Chlorokybaceae; genus Chlorokybus; species Chlorokybus atmophyticus. The sequence goes on along the minus strand of RHPI01002990.1, from coordinate 330,527 downwards.
GTGACTGCAGGGTATGCGCCCACGCAGCATGTTCTCCAATCAAGTCCGTCACAAAGCACGCGGAAGGCAGCCTAGCAGCTGTAAGAGATAAGAAGAGCTTAAGTGCGCCATGCAAGCTGCTCAGTGTGCGCACCACTAACATGTACATATGACGAGGGTGTGTCACTGCAGGGGTATGCGCCGCAGGAGGGTGTTAGGGTTGTGTCCAGTAGTTGCGCAATGATGCTATGTGATTCAACAGCTCTTGCTTGCCCTGGCCTGTTTTTGCAGAGGTGAGGAAGAACGGCGGTAGCTCGTCCCACGTTTCACTTAACAAGTCTTCAAACGCCTGCACGTTGGACTCTATTGTGCCAGCATTCTTCTTCTTTTTCTTCTGCTTGTCACACTTGGTAAAGACCACTGAAACAGGAACCTGCAGTACCACATGTGAATTACACACATCTTCACTGCATTTGCACTGAGCCAGGCTGTGTACTTACATTGCTGCCTCCTAACCAATCAATGCACTCCAAGTCGATGGGTTGAGGAGGTATCGAAGCGTCAACCAGCAGCAGCACTGTGGCTAATGTGGTTCGCTTCAAAAAGTAGTCCTTGGTGAAGGCTGTCCACTCCTTTATCGCTGCCTTTGGAGCTTCAGCGTACCTGGACACTAGCAGCTTAGTGCAATTCGACCAACCTATGCTGCAGCAAGCTGAACCCTACATACCGCACCAGCAGCAGCTCACCCGTAACCAGGTAAGTCTACAAGAAACCAGTTATCATTTATCAAAAAGTGATTGATCAGCCTGGTTTTGCCTGCAGTGGATTGGAGAACTGTCAGTCACTGCAAATGACCGAAACTGGTACAGGTACAGTCATTTGTCTTTGTACACATCAATGACAACCTACCTGGTGTGCTCGATATAGAAGCAAGGCTCTTTCTCCCTGTTAGAAAGTTTATTAAGCTGGACTTGCCAACATTGGACCTCCCAATAACCGCGAATTCCGGGTGGCTCTCAGGAGGACAATCCGCAACCAAAGTACTGCTTTCATGACGAGCAAGATGATTAGTGACAAATCATAAGAAGCGCAAGTCGTCACTGTCTAACAATGCACCCTGGTGAGCGATTATCACCTGCCTGCTTTTCACAAACGCCGATGTCTTGACCCTCACATTCGTAGCAGCCGGGAGTACCAAGCCCCCCCCCCCCTGCTGTACAGCACTGGCCTGAGCAGCATGATCGTCATCACGAAGCTCGTCCACTCGCGCATGGCTGTCCGGGACGGCGCGCACGGTGCGAAGCTGCTCAGCCTATTCACAATGCACACGCATTGATTGAGCAACAACCATTCAAGAAGATATGCTTGGCCGCAATGCATTCGGGCTGGTAGGTAACGCTGCCGTCCATGCGTCCATGCATTGCAATCAACAAATCCACATTGAGCTGTGGCTCACTTAGGCAGTTGGATTATTAGTTGAAAGGGTGTACTGCAAGCAACAGCGCGGCAATTGGGCAACATTCCAATCAACCTGACCTGACAACAGTGTGCGACGAACAAGCGCTTGACTTTCACTAAAGCTTTTCATAGCTGCTGTACGCAACGCACCGTGGCGTCGCCTTTGCTTGCAGGCACTGTCGCCCTCGCCACCACGCTCCTGCGCTGCCTCGTGCACGCCGCCTGAGGCTGCTGCAGGGGCGGCAAAGGCTGTGCGCTTCTCCATAACTTGCATTGACCAGCCAGCAGCGTTCGGGCCGGCACACGCATGCTGACTTGTAACGCCATGCTCAACACGAACTCCAGTCCCTCCTCCCCTGCGTCCTCCCGCTCCTGCTCCTGCTCCTCCTCCGCCGCCGCCGCTGCCACCTCCGCCGCCGCTTCAAGTAGGGTTCGTATTCCTGCAAACAGGGCGGCATTGTGACTTCAACACTACACACGCTCCTGTAAGACGCGGCAGGTATGCCGCGTCTTACAGGCAGTGTGTGGTGAGCCGCGCTTTACAAGCAGTTGCGCGTTTCGATGGTGTGAGCTGCGACCGGTGCGGCGTCGACCGGGTGCAGCGTTTGGCGGGTCGGCGCAGTGCGGATCAACCCCCGCTAGGGTTTTCAGCGTCAATTAGGGTTTACTGGTCGTCATGACTGGTGTGTTCAAGCGTGCTGGTCGGCGGTGGCGGCGGCGGTGTGGGCGTCTGTGTCCTTGGTGACTCGTGTTGCTGTCGTGTGAGGGGATTCGCCTGGTTCCTGCAGCTCTTTGCGAGCTGGTGCTGTGGTCATACTGCCGTCGCCGTGCAGCAATTTGCAGCTTCTTCCGTTGTGTCCAACATGCAGTCCAAGCTCGCCTCGACAGAAGGCGCTGGGAGTGGTACGACGACGACGGTTGCTGGTGATTGTCGTGTGTCTGGCATGAGGCTCTGCTTGAGCTGTTGAGTCGTGCTTCAGTAATGGCTGCAATCATGGATGGGTCGCTCGGTGCCTGCTTGTACGACAACAGCAGCTGAGCACGGTTACCAACACCAATTCACTGCTTACGTTAGCATGTCGCATGCCGCATTGCCCGTGTTAACAACACACACTTGTCTGCGTGCTGCGCTAGAAAAGGTAGTTGCTGACGTCATGCATGAACCATAGTCAGACAAAGAGTGTCCTGCTGCATTGTCAGTGCTGCGTTTTCATTCACAGCATGCAGTACGTCACTAAGCTGGCGGACAGTTTGTTCGGGCACCATATCTGCTAGGTGTCGCAGGGCACGATCTCACGTTACAATTATTTTAAGCAGGCATACCGGCTTTGTCTCCGCAGTGGCTACTCAACAAGCCCCTTGCAGCGGTAAGTGCCAGTTGAGTGTGATTTACGCAGTTTGCACTAAGCCACAGCTAGTCATTCAATTGGAAATTCTGCAGCCGGAGCGATCAGCAGCTGTTGGCGTGGCTGGCCCTGGGCAGGCGCCATCTCCATTGGGGTTTGCAGCTAAGCAGGCCTCTGTCCCAAAAGACCGGTGGAAGGACAGTCAGGAGGCACGCTGGAGGGACACCAATGCTCGGCGTGATCGTTGGCGTGAAGATGAGAGAGAAAGAGAAGCTGCAGTGGAGCCAGTCGGTCCAGGCAGTGTGCCATTAGCACGCCGGTGGAAGGACTTCAAGGAGTCTGATCGCAAGCGGGAAATGGACCGGTGAGGGGTCATGCACTTGTATGGCACATTCTGCCTATGTCGCAGATGTTTCCCAGCACTCATTGTTGTGCTTGGTAGAGCGCGTGATGCAGACCCAGGTGCAGAGCGCGACAAGGAACTGCATACCGCCCCTACACCACAGGCACGAGCTGAGCCTGTGCAGGATAGATTGTGGAATGGAGTTCTTGCACCCCGTGAGCCTGATTCCAAACAGGCTGATAAATGGGCGCGAGAGCGATGGTATGGTGAAGGTGTCCGCGATGCTAAGTCATCAGCCACCCCAGTACGTGGCTGGCATGATCGTTGGGTGGATCCTGAAAGAGATGTCCGTGCTGTTGACAAGCCTGTTGTCCGTGACACACCTGAGCGCGTTGAGCAAGCTGCTGACAAAGATCGACAGCGCTTGCGTGATGTCAAAGGTGCAGAGGCACGTGTCCCGCCCAAAGACTGGAATAGGGAGCGTGATGAGCCTGCAAGGGGTTGGCGCCAGGGGCCATCACCCCCACCTGGCATGGGTTTTGGGAGGGGACGTCCTGAGCTTGAACGGCATGTACCCCCAGCCGGAAGGGGACGTCCATCTGAGCCTGGACCTGTGGGGTTCACTTTGGGCCGCGGCCGGAGCATGATGCCCCCCAGGCCAATGCCTGTCACTCCCAGCAGGGGACTCCCAAGTGTCAGTGATGGCATCCGGCGGTATAGCAAGTTTGAGATTGTGCAGGTCTATCGGTCATTAGCAAAGATGTTGGCGATGACCCCCTTGCCAGACGGTTTCATGGGTGATCATGTTCCAAGGCGAGACAGTGTTTCCGGCGACCGCTTGCAATTGCTAGACTACGAGGAGGTTGAGGTAAACTTGCAATTTTTGTTTGAGTTTTGCAGACACTGCTGTTCAATGCCGTTTGTACAGAACGTTGGTAATGCTCTGCACAACTCATCTGTTCTGAACTTGCTGTGCAGGCTATGGCAGAGCATGCACGCGTCAGCATGGCTGCCATTGCCGCAAGTCATGGACCAGCAGGCTCAAGTCAAGGTATGCCATCATCAAACACATGGTTTAGCCAAACATTGCAGCACTACTGGGCGATGTCATTTTGACCATCATTGTTGTGGTTGAGCGCTGCTCCGCTTTTCTTGTCTTGGTTGCTGAGTTGTGATGTTGCCGTAGGAGCTCCAGACGGCAGCTTTTCCACTCAAAAGCAGGAAGCGCTGCATCCAACAGCCCCTGCTGCGTCACTGGCAGAGCTGCTTCCGGACGATATTCTATTTGAGGTTGACGCCGTGGCCCCCAACACGCAGCCTGCTGAGGAAGCATCTGCAGTGCTCAAGGCTGTAGGCGTGGAGCAGCAATTCGCCGCAAGTGCACAAGCTCCATCACCGGCAGCGGGTGCAGCTTTGCAAGAGCCTGTGACACAAAGTGCAACGAGAACAGATGAGCAGAGCCACCAGCAACAGACTGACGTTCCTGAATTCGAAGCTGGCTGGTTGTACAAAGACCCACAAGGTGACATACAAGGTCCTTTCTCGACCGCGGACATTGTCGAATGGTTTGAGGCTGGCTTCTTCTCTGTGGACCTACCCGTTAAGCGCGAAGGCAGTTCTCCTCAGGAGCCTTTCCTACCCTTGGTTGTTGCTGTGCCATCGGTTCGGTACGCAGTGAGCTTGTTTAGCATGTTCAAAGCTGTCATATTTGTGGCGTGTAACAGTTGACTTGCCTTCTTGCAGCCCAAAGCATATGCGGCTGCCACCCGGGTATGACAGCATGCCAGACCGGGCAGCCAGTGCACCGACTGTTTCTGCGGTTGAAACCCCCGTCCCAGCAGGATTGCCCCCCGCACCGGCTGGCACCCAGTTCCCTACACCTACTGCACCAGGTGCCCAATCTGGTTATATTGCATTGCGCAACATTGATCCGTATAACCTTGATTACCAATTGCGATCTTGTGCTCAGATGCATTGCTAGAGGAGTTGTATGGACTGCATCGGGCACACAGCATGGGCACACATGGTGCACAGCATGTGCAGCCTCATGTTGTTGGTTCACCACCCATGACATTTGCTGGAGACTTGGAGCGCGCAAGTTATTCGGTCGGTCAACCGCATGGCCATTCAGTGCATTCGCATCCCAGCAACGGCCACAATGACCATGAGTACAATGCTCACTTACGCCGCGAGTCCGAGCTGCAGCAGCAGCTTCAGCAGCGCCAGCACCATGAGATGCTGCTCTTGCAGCAGCGGCAACATCAGCTACTTCAACAACAGCAGCTTCTTCAGCTCCAGGTTGAACGCCAGAGGCAGCTGGAGCTGCAGCATGCCGGATATGGCGCATATAGTTCAACTCAAGCAGCTGGCCCTAACACAGGCAGTAACGCCCCACACCCTGGATATCTGCAATCACACATGCATCCACAACTCATGCGCCAGCCTATATTTGGGGGTCAAGTCTTTGAAGAGGCTGTGCCGTCACAAAGCACCAGCGGGCAGTTGCAGAACTCCTGGCAGAACCACTTGTTGCCTCAGGCTGCCAATATGCGCACGCTTGAGCAGATTGAAGCTGAGCAGATGAGGCTTTTGCGGACTAATGTCATGGACACACTGCTTAGATCAGACAGCTCTACACAGCCACCAGCAACAAATGGTGTTGCCATGGAGCAGCGGCTAGAGCAGGCTCGTGATCAGCAACTATGGGAACGTGCCCAGTTGGCACAATTGATGTCTCAGCAGCGGCCTATACCCATACCATCCTCGGTGCCACCAGTGCCACACATTTCTATGCAGCCGCCTTCCCAGCGTCAGGAGTCTTCTGCAGTTTCTGATCATGCACACCAAGGTGTCCCTGATCAGCACAGGCAACAGTCGCCACCGCAGCAGTTGTCCGCATTGCATCAAGTGCCACACCAACAGCAGAATGTGCAGCAACCGCAACATGTTGCGGAACAGTTACTCTCGCTTCAGCAATTTTCGAGTCAGGGAGATCCTAGGCCGACACAGTTTCTTGACACAGCCGAAAGGATGAAGGTCATGCAACAGCCAGATGCTGCGATTGCTGCAGCACGGAGCAAAGGGGCTGCGAGGGACAGCACTGAACTTTCGCAGGTTGCAGATCGGTCAATCGGGGCTCGCGCTAGGGATGTAGCATCCTATGTGGAGCAGCCAAGTGATGCTGCGGTTGGAGTTTTACAGCAAGCACGCCCAGCAAGCGCAATCTCAGATGTCACCCCCGCACGTCCGGAATTCCACGAGACATCTAGGCAGCGGACTTCAAGAATGGCAGGGGACTCGCTGCAAGAATTTCAGCAAGTTCAGGATGTGCAAGCCGCTTTACAAGTGACATGGGGTATGTCGGCATCAGGCAGTGGAGACTATATGTCGTTGGCGGAGATACAGCGGCAGCAGCTGCAGGAGGCGCACCTGCGCCAGGCAAAATCCCTTTACCAGTCAGTCAATGATGCAAAATCCACAAATGCTGGATGGTCAGAGCGACCTGATGCTCCTCAGTCAAGCCTACAGCAGGTGCAACAAGAGCAAGCAGAGCAAGCAAGCGTTCTCAAAAGCGATATGCCAGTGGCCACAAAGCCTGCTGTGGAGATGAACACGCCAGCGTGGCGCACCTCGTCAACAAAGCCGAAGTCACTGAAGGAAATACAGGAGGAGGAAGCTAGGGAGCAAGCTGCGCGTCTTGCACGGCTTGCGGAAGAACAGGCGTTGATGGCAGCTGCCCTGGGTCCTGCAGCAGGAGACGGATCAGGTTCTGTCTGGCGCAGTGGACCTGGAGTGGTTAAGTCATTGCGACAGATACAGATGGAGGAGGAAGTGCGAGCAGGGTGTGTGATTTCAAATCAGTGCCGATTGTGATCGTACAGGCGAGAAATGCACAAGTATTTGCGTTGTTGATGGTTGCTAATTGTTGGCATTTCTATGGTTACAGGCTCCAGGCTCAGAGCACAAGCTTGGCATCAACAGCGTCATCTGCTTGGCCGTCTCGGCCACCACCAGTGCCAGAAACTGGAATTGGATCCAGAAAGTCCGATGTGGAGACTGTAACAGAGGTGGTGGCTGAAAGTAGTGCTAACAACGAGCAGGATGTCAAGGAGTCCAAGTCTGCTCGCAAGAAGGCCAAGGCAAAGGCAAAAGCTGCATCTGCAAGTGCTGCTGAAGGTACACCTCCTGCCAAGAAAGTGGCTGAAACTCCACGCGTCGAGTCTACTGTCGTGAAGGTGTCACTCGCCGAGTTCATCAACCCAAAGACGGAGGTGGCTACAATCAGCAGCGGTCCAGCATGGGGAAGCAAGCCAGCTGGACGGACACCCTTCGGCATGTCGTTGCAGGAGATCCAGGAGATGGAAAAGCGGGAGCTGGAGCAGCGACTACGCTTGCAGGCTGAAGCAGCAAGCAAGGTACACTATGCTGCGTGTTGGGCGGTGCAACACTGCAGTGGTACAGCGTACAGGATGCAGGATGGCTGAAACTGGTTGATTGCTGCAGGAGGTTCCAGTATCTGCCCCTCGCCAAGCAGGCAACCAGACATGGGGTGCGCAACCTCCAAGACCTCAGGGGCCGTCGCCTTTTGCAACCACGGCTGCACCGCCGCCGCTGCAGCCGCCGCCGCCGCCGCAGCAAAAGCCTAATGGAGCCGTGGCAGAACAGGATGATGACATGCTGTTTTGGGATTATGCAGAGGACGTGACATTGCAGCTCGGAAATGTAGCGTCCTCCAAGCCTCGGCAGCAACCAGTGTATGTTCTCATGTGATGTGCTTGGCACCTTTGTTAAAGATTTGTGCTCAGCTTTTCGAACGTGAATGCACACGCTTTATGATTGATGTCCATTTTTCTTGGGCTTGGTTGCCGGCATGCAGGTCATATTGTTAAGGGACTGATGCGTAGCTGATTGCAGGCAAGAGTATCCATCGCTCGCACCTGCACGCTCATCGTCTGTTTCATCCGGCTGGGGCAGCACACCATTCAGACGCGCAGTTGCCCCCGGCGCAGCTTTGCAGCAGTCTGCCACCACCAGCAACGACTTTCCTTCGCTTGCTGGTACAGCAGCACGCAGTGCAGTGACAGCTCGCACTCAGAAGGCAACAAAGGCCACTGCTCCAAAGCCAGGTACCCATGATTTGGTTGTTGGCATTATGTCTGCACATTTGCAGCCTGTTTAGCAAGCTTCTGGTTGCTGGTGTGCGGACTGCCTTGATAAAGCTTGCTGTGCGATTTCGTGCCTACAGCACTTCCTGCAATGCGGGCTCTAGACTACTCTTCGGACTTCAGAAATTGGTGTCAGCATGAAATGAAGCGACTGGCCAACAACGATGGTACTAGTGGTTGCATGCATGTTGTATCGATTTGGAACCTGCAACAAAGTTGCTTACGCAACTGCCGTGCACGCAGACATGACTCTTTTGGAGTTCTGCATGTCACTGCAAGCTGCTGAAGAGATTGGGGAGTATCTATCAGCCTATCTGGGCCAGGCACCCACGGTGAAGGCATTCACAACTGAGTTCGTGAAAAGAAAGGACGCAGAGGCCAGAGCACATGCCAGGGCAATTAACCAGACTGCCAGACAATCCCAGGATAGACCAATGTCAGTTGCAACAGGTACGTAATTAACTCTCGCCCTTGGTTTCAAGATGCCTTTCTGCACGCTGACAATTGTTGGTAGCAGCAGCGGAGGACAATGCTGCAGAAGCTTCTGATGCCTCCAGTGCAAATGCTAGTAAGGTGTCCAAATCCAAAATCAAGGGTAAAGCGAAGCGACTCGACCCGTCCTTGTTGGGCTTCAGTGTTACTAGCAACAGGTTCTTGAAGGGTGAGATCCAGACTCCTGATGACCTGTAAACTTCATGGCGTGAACTGGCTGTATTCAACATCTCGTTGAAGCTAGCCATTCAGGAAAATCAGTTGATGTCGGTTAAGTGTAAGGGTAGCTGTGAACACAGCTTGCAGTACGCTCTGCGCAGAAAGTATTGTATGTGTTGATTGGACAAAGGGAAACCTTGTGACAATTACATACTGTTTTTATCAGCGATGAGCAGTCACAGTTGTGCTGGTTAAACAATGGTTCGCCTCAATCTGGTTCAAAACGTCTGGTCTCATTGGTGCTATGCAATACCGGCACATGTACAAGGGTAAAAATGGTTTCTGCTATGGTCATGCATCTGCATTACCAGACATGCACAGGAATTTGCTATCAATTGTGAGTCGTCAGTGCGCAGCCTGGTTCCATGCAATGGACTAGGGGGGAATCTGGCGGGTGAGTATAAGTGCAGCTTTGCCGCAGCCTATAAACGCTCTTGCTGTTACATGAAACCCTAGGTGGATGTGTTGGTAAGTGTAAATCAGATTGTGATCATTTAAGCATTGCGCAAAGGGCAATGCGATGTTTTGTAGATGTTACAATCAGAGGCAGACTCTTTTTCCAGTACAGCGTATGGAGTGTCTTGACAATACTGTCATTCCTCCAACCATAGAGGCAGACGCGGCGCTTGTATAGCACGTTAATAATTGCTGTGCTACTGTGTCTGCTGCTTGCATCATTTGCGTCACTTGCATCACTTGCTACCACAACTTCCCACAGAGTGTGCTTCGCGCCTCAAACTCGAATGTTAGCTATGTGCCTCTATCTGCATATCGAGTGTGATGTGTGATGTCTGTGATTGGGCATGTTAGTGGCACTGACGGCGAAATCTGCGTGTCGCTCATAATAGAGGGCGATATTGTCAATACTGAGTACCTTCCAGCACCAACTTCTGCACAACATTGCATAGTTGCTGCGCACGCAGTTGAGACATGCCACAGTTATTATCGAGACTCTGCCTGGCTACCTACACAACTAAAGATGATTTTTCCTCGCAATGCTACACATGCGCCCTACTTGCCATCTCAGAGTCAATGCGTCACTGTCCTCACCAGCACACATCCTCCACGGACAGCTACATTTGTGAAATCAACATTATCAGGCGACACAGGCTGCCCCTTCATTCATTCATTCATTCATTCATTCATTCAGGCTCAGTGCGCCTGGCTCACCCCCTATCATGCATACAGTCATCTAGGCTCCCTGCAGGCTCACCATACAGACATCCTTACAAGAGAGTCTTGCCATGGTTCATGCGCGTACATGCATACCACACATTCGTGCTCGACATAGCTTAGGTGTCCGTGTTGTTGCAAATGGGGTTCCGTGATATACCATATATCAAATACAGCTAGCTCTGTACTATATCCTCTACTCAATGTTGGCTTCCTGCGTAAACAACAGCAAAGAGTAAGTTCCACAAAAACCATCACAGAGGGAAGTCCCGCAATCACAACAGCAGCTACAATGGCGCATGTGCATAGGTGTATATGCGTACTACCAGGGCATCTATGCACATATGACACCACGAAAAGAAGACCCATCCAAGTATACCTGGAAAGCGCGCGCAGGGGTAGCGTACAACTCCTTTTCAAGCCGCGCCAGCTGGCCCTTTACAGACATGTCGATGAAGGCGGAGAGGTCGGGGCCGTACTGGATGACAAAACCGGCAAGGAGGGACTCGTCAACGTTGACCTTGAGCTTAATGTTCTTGGCACCAGTCATGGTCTGCAGCTTCTGCGCGATCAGACCCTGCTCGGAGGTCTCAAGCTCAATGGCCGAAGTCACAATGGCAACCTGTAGAATACAAGCGCATTAGGAAATGCATACATACTATCATGATGCACACGCAGAGCTGATGTGTGTACAATATAGGGACAATGTACACCCATGCGCACACATACAGACATAGACACACATGCGCACACCCACACATACATACGCACCTGGGTGTCGGTGATCTCGCAGTAGATGTTCTCAAACTCTTCGACAATCTCGCCGAGGATATCGCTGCGCTTCTTGTCAACAAGGAGCTGGAGGAAGTTGCTGGTGAAGGGGTTGAGGCCGGCCTCGGAGGCCACGGTCTTGAGGAGGTTCTTCTTGTCCTCGTCGGCAGCGATGGGGTTGGTCATAAAGCTGGCAAAGGCCTCGTCCTTCTTCATCAGTGCGTCGAGGTAGTCCACGTCTCTATGCACCTCGTCCAGGGCGTTGCTGGCCTGCGCCGCCTCCAGCAGTGCCTGCGCGTAGCCTCCTGCCACGGTGTCATTCTTCATAGACGTGGCCTTGCGGGTGGCGGCGGCGGCGGCAGGCCTCCGCCTGGCCACGAGCCCCGTCAGTGACCGGCCGCAATGCCTCCTCAGCCCGGACGTCAACGGCACGGCCTGGAGGCGGGCTACACACGATGTGCTGGCGGCCGCCGTGGCGGCGACGGCGGCGGCGGCGGCAGCAGCGCTCTGCATGATGCTGTGAGAGATGTTTGTGCAACCCTCAAGCCGGACTGGTAACCAGCAGCTCTATCCGTTGAAAAATGCCGCCGACGAACCCTCCTGTGCAACAAGCCTGGTTACCACCGTCACCTCTTCCTTCGCTTCCTCCTGATCCTTCGCGGCCACCTCCTTGTCCTGCTCCGCCGCCGCCGCCAGCCGATCCACCAGGGCCACTGAGACCTGGATTAGGGTTTGCTGGCTCCCCTAACCCTTCCGCTCACGTTACTACGTGCTGCGAACCGAGCCGCAGGCCGCAGCGCAGCCTCGCCGGTTGGAGCTGGCGAACGTTACGAGGCTTTGGAGTTAGTTTGGGGATGGGGCGGCGGAGGGGAGAAAGGATTAAGCGCTCGATGGGTTTTAGCGAGTTGAGGCCTTTATGAGGCTCGGGCCAGCTGGCGGATGCTCAGTTGTGGTCCGCTCGACAGATAAGGTGTGAGCCGCATTACGCACAGTCTGAGGTGAGGCGTAACCGAGGCCGCGATGGATCATCCATCATGGATGACATAGCTCATCGGTAAATTGTGCTGTAGGCTGCCTGCCGGTACTAGGCTCGTAGCGTTTCAACTGCCGGTGTACGAGATGATGGCAGTTTACGTCGCGTAACTCAAGTCGCTTTCGTAAGGTTTTAGGGTGACACCATTGATGAATATTACTTCAAGGCTTGGGCTTTTCGTCGTCATGTCATGTTTGACAACATTACTACCCTCCCCCAAGCCTAGACAGTGCATTGCACTGCTTAAAAATACATATTAATCAAGTGTTGTGCTTGCGATGCGCAATTGATATATTGTTCATGTTGAAAAATAAGTCGACAATGCGTTTGTCATTTATAAATAATAATACCTTAATTATCGTGTAATATATATTGATACCGCAATCACGTATTGTGTGGATCAAACAAATTATGTGGATTAAACAAATTGAGTAAGCTGATATAGTGCTCATCATTATAATCATGCATTGGCATGATTATAATACGCATGTGTGGCACAGCTTGCGAGGAATTTACGTCATGATTGCAAGTATATTGATAAAAGTGATTGCCATACTCATCTCCAACGCTTGTGACTTACAATTGATTAATAACTTCTTTCTACAGTGCATCTATAAATTATGCAAAAATACGCGACAACAGTTAAGCGATAGTATCTATCATGTACGTTGATAGTGGATGATTATGTACAACGCTGCCCAAGACATTGCATACATCATTACTAATTTATGCGTGCATCATCAATTCCTTATCGAGTCTATCCTCTAGAGTTGTGATCGTATACAAGGTGCAAGTGTTCTCCTCCCCTGTCATGCATGAGTGCACTATCTTGACTATGCACGTAACGTGCGCGCGTTATATGGCTCGTTAGCATGTATACCTCATTTATGCATGATACATGTTGTATCAAGATGTATCATTCCATTGCTGATGTATGAAACCAATCGATATATGCAAATTGATGTAACTTAATAACATGCAGCAACGAGCTATTAATATTTAACCATTACAATGACTCAATTGCAAAGGTGTTGGCTAAGGGTTTGTCAAGGGCTCTTCGACGGCAAGTTCAACTATAGTAATGCATTGATCAACCCTGTATATATGTCAGTATGCGCCACATTTACTTGTTTATCGGCAGAGCGCAATCTCATGTGCGCTCTTTATCCGTAAACATTTTTGTACTTTGTTCATGCAAACTGCGTGTAGGAAAGATGCAGTGCTTGCACAATCATGCTTGAAAACATACACCAAGTGCAATAAGGTTGGTCAGGCATCGCGTGAATTTTGCATACAAGCATACAAGCAAAAGGCCACGAGGGGCTTGCTTAATACCCTTGCTAGCACCTGCAGGCTTGCCCACACGCTCGTCAAGCCCACAAACAGCCACAACTATGTGAAAACGAGGAGGATATGCAGGGCTCGAACAAGGTTTGCGACTCAATGCGCCCTGAAATGGCTACGTTATAGTAGATACAGATTATATACAAGTGAACTTGAACACAAACAACAAGTCGAACCGATGTAACACTCAGCACGGTCGGTTCACCTTCAAGACCTTAACAATCCCCAAACATGAAAAGGAAGAAATGTCTTGTAGCCACCTTTCAAGCTGTTGTTGTGAACAATCAGCAGGCTCTTGTTTAGCCAGGTCATAAACGCCCGACAGTGCCATGCATGGCAGGCTATCCACAACTCCCTGAGACAATGAACATTACGGTAGGGCGTGCAACTCGCGAAGCGTTTTGCGGGATCTGGACATCTCTTTGTCAATCTGCTCGAGCCGCTCCTCAATGGCAGTGCGTCTGGCCCTGTCACGCAGGGTCCTGCCTTGCGTGGTGGACGGCATGCGCCGATATTCTGGCAAGCCACAAGTTGTCATGATATTTATCATGTTGTATCTGACACCTTCAAGCAGCAGAACATTATGAAAAACGCACCGGATTCAAGCAGACTCCTTTCCTGGCTGAGTTTTGCAAGTGCCCGCTCCACCTCATCAGTCTTCCTCTGCGCATTATTAATCAAGAATCAACATGTGTCCCATACCTGCACAACTGTATCACTGTTCATCATACGCACAGCGTTTTGGTTTCTTACAATGTGGGCTTGTATTGCATCCGTAGCAAATGGCGCCGCACTGCTCAGCCGCATGCGTTGCAGCCCCAACCTTGCCGCTGACTGCTGCTGTTGTTGTTCTGCTGCCGCGCTTGTCGACGCTGTCGAAGCTGCAACGCAACCACATATACTTACTACCAGCTCTCATGACTTCATCAACAGCAACACTCTATCATACTACCACTCACCAGATGCGCTGCGTGCTGTTGGGTTGTTGCCAGAGTACACGCTACTTGCTTTGGCAGGTCCAGCTGTGGGACGCGGTGACGGCGTGTTCATGTTGATACTTGATGACGACGGTTCAGCTTGTGATAAAGCATACACACTTTCCTGAGGCTGCTCCCTTTGCCACTGGTGACTTGAGCTATTGCTGCTGCGAGCAGAAAATGGAGGATGATAATCGTGAGATGGTGCGGCGGTGGACCCGTTCCCCTGCCGCTGTTGATACATCTCTACCATCTGCTTCAGAGCACGCAGGTCTTGCCCCGTGAGATACTCTGTTCCTCCTTCCCTATCTGCATGTGTCACATACACATATACACAAGAGTTAGTGGTAACAGATACATAACAACAGCCTGCGTCGCAGTCGCACTCGCTAGTTGTGAGTTTCAAAGCGAGCAAGTAGCAAGTAGAAAAGTAGCTGAGTAGATAGATCAACCTTGCAGTTGACTGGATGTAGCCTGCTTATGCGGAAGTTCTGATACCGATCGTCGCAACGGGGCACCAGCCTGGTCCGTGTTAATGATGGGCCTAGTCGCGGGATCACCTCTGAGTTGCTGAGTTGAACCATACGAGCCAGCTTGTCCGTACCGAACAGGCCAAGGCAACTCCTCATGAACATCATCATCATACATCAACTGAGGTTGCCTCTCGTCTACTTCAACTGATGAAACAGGGCTGCCCGGGTCGGTTGTGGTGTAACGCCAGCTGTCGGGCTCTGCCGGACGGGAGAGGGAAGCAGCAGCGGGTTGCACACGCCTTTCGGGCGTGTAAGCCACGCCTCTGTCGAGTTCTGCGCTGGTTAACTTGCCTTGACTCTGGCCTGCACTCATGCGTTTGCTGCTGGCGTGCCGGTCGGCAAGGTCGCTGCGTGACTGAGATAGCTCTGCGCGCAAGGATGCTATGGTATCCGCTGAAGTGTCCACCTACAAAAAAGGAGTTGTTGTTCTTGCTGTGGGTACTAGCGTTAGCTAGTTATTGTTCGTGTTGTTGGCATGGCAACAACATAGTATACTCACTTGCGCTCGCAGGGCCCGTCTCTCGCTATGCAAGGCGTCCATGTCGGCAACGAGTTGCCGCTGCAGCTTTTTGGTCTTCAACAGCTCTTCATTTAACGAAGCCACTTGGTTTCTCAAGTCCAGTATCTGGCCAACCAACTCACTGAGAGGTGAAGTTGACATTGCATGGCACAAAGGCAATTGTGCACACAGGCAATCGCACCTGCGTGTCTGCATGCGACAGCTTGTTGTCCAACTCCATGTTTTCCTTCTTCAGCACTTCAAGATCAACGCCCATCTGTTTATGTGTGTTGTATATTACATAACGTGGCAAACAAGTGAAACACATGACTACAACAACACCATGCGGACCTGCCAGACGGTTTGTTGTTCTGCTTCGGCACGCTTGTGCTCCTGCTCGCACCTTTCCTCCCACTCCTGGCGCTTCACGCGCGTGTCCTGGGCGCGCAACATATCCATCAGGCAATCGCAATCAAAAATGGAGTTGCTCAAGAGTACGTGCTTGCCAGTGTGTACTGGAGTGTGCTTGTGCATGAGTGTATGCCCTCATACTGCGCGTGCATGCGTTTATCTCCCAACCTTAAATAAGGACAAAGGCTCATGAATTGTGAGGTGGGGACAAAATAAGAGTTGAAAGCACAGCAAGGTGACAAGAGAGTGGACACATTCAATGTGACATTCAAACACCATTGCATTTGGCCCTGCACAACTCGCCCATTGCTTGACATGTGCAAGCTTGCCTGCAAATCTGCCGACAAGCGAACCAAAGCTTCTATGAGCCTGCCGTTCTCATCACGAACAGCACTCTCACGGCGTAAGGACGCTTCCAACTCTCCCTCACGCACCTCGAGTCGTCGCTCTAAATCCTGGTAAGATAATATATTCAATGCGTGTGTCGGGGGATTTGATGAAGACAACTGGCGTTAAGCATTGGTACTTACCTTAGCTGCATTGGCCAGCTCCGGTGTGTTTGCTGCGCTCTCATCTGCGCGCGCATTAGCCACAGCAACAGCCTCATGCAGGCTAGCCAACTGTCAATGACAAGGTTGTTGGCGACTGTTAGGGTCGACTTGTATGTGCTGAGATGCACGTCACCAAATTGTTTTATGCATTGCAAGTCCACCTGGCCTTCATGAGTTGTCATCAGGCGTAAGCGATCTTGCTCCGCGGCTTTGACAGCCTGAAGCGCATCCGCCAACCTGTATGCACACCCAATCATGCACATGCACACGGTGGCGCGTGCACGGACACACTTACACATGTGCATACACGCACATGAACTGAATGATCAAGACATAACAAGACGTAGCACGCTGCATACCGTCTGCGTAACTCAACCACCTCTCGTGCGCTCGACGGCTCGCCAGTACTAGCACTCCTGTGATGGCAAAATGCTGCTGGTATATCTAACTTGAATGTTGTACTAAAACGTGCATGCGCACGACCTTGCAAAGCGCTCCCGCTCTTTGGCCAGCTCGGCCTCGTAGTACGCGCGAAGGTCGTCCAACGCCTTCACGTGCTTCGCCCTCGACACGGCATTGTTACGCATGATTGCTGAGCTCTGCAAGAGACGGCGCATGTGCACACATTGACAGTAGGGCACTTACACAACCTATACACGCAACATATATATCAATGCGTGCGCACGTGCGTGCGCGCACACACAAGACTTCAACGCACACCCACTTACCCAACAAGAGAATGTGTGTGCCCACATGCGCGCGTGTGCGCTTGTGTGTGGGTGCATGTGTGTGGGCGTGTGCATGCGTGCGTGCATGCGTCTGTACTTGCGTGCCCCGGGCGCTTACTTCCGCTGAAGGCGCAGGAGGCTCAGGCGAGGGCAGGCCACTGCCAGCTTTGACTTGGTTCACACCCGCACTACTCACAGCATCATACTTGACATTCGCATAACCCTTGCTGTTGTTGTTGTTGGACCAGAATGTGGACATCGTTGAGAGCGATGCCGACAACAGACCGCGCGCGTCCTCCTCGTCGACAAGCACTCTCCTCGCGACGGCCTTTGGCGTGAGGAAAGCGGACTCGTTGTCGAGCTCGATCGAGTGCGGGCTGCCCGGAGAGAAAGACAACGCGCGGCTCTCGCTTAAGCGCAAGTGGGCTGGAGTTGGTTGTTTCATGGCGATTGTCGCTGGTAGAGCGTGTTGAGTATAAGGTGGAGTGGATGGAGCTACTCGTAAAGTGCGAAGCAGCCAGTCTTCTCCCCTGCCTGCAGTGCGAATGGTATTGCAAGTGAGTGAGTGAGTGAGTGAGTAAGTGTGACAGGCATTGTGAGTGCGTGAGCACAAAAGCAAGTGGGTGCACCAATGAACTTAAGTGTTCACACGACATGGTTAACAATGGTTGAACTAGTAAAGGAACATGAATGAGCAAATGCAAGAAACAATGTTTATACGACTGCATTAGTAAAGCCAGCCCAAGAACAGCATGCACAGTGTTGAATTGTGCGTGTCTACACCCATTACAGCATCCATCCAGGATGTATTGCATTGCCCACTGTTCACAACAGAATACACCTGCTGCTGAGTTCACTCTGAGAGCTGCATCTGCAATCCACCAGCAAGTCCGTACCATTGCTGCGCTGGTCGTTGGGAGGGGAGGCAGCGGCGGTGAGGAGGGAGGCGGTGAGGGCATCGTGCTCACCGTCGTTGTCGTCGTCACCTTCCTCATCACTGCACGCATAAAAACAACAAGACATTACCACACAGCAAAGCATACACAGTGGGACAATCAGCGCCTGCCTTACCTAGCGGCATAGAGGCCGATGTCGCTGTTCCCATCGCCGTCAGAGCCATAGAGCACCCTGCCGTCCTCCTCCTCATCGTCCATCTCCTCCATCCCCACCTCCTCCTCTACCTCCGCCATGCCTCCCCATGCAGCAGCGCCACAACTAACCCTAATGCTCTAGTAGATGTAAGCGCTGCCATTGTCGTCGTTGTCGTTGGCCAGGATGTCGCCGTCGGCGGCGGCGATGTCGCTGTCGTGCTGCTGGAGGCTGTCGCCGCCCTTGTCCTTGCCGTCGTCGTCGTCGTCGTTGGCGCCGGCGCCCAAGCGAGCAGGAGTGAGATGCCAGGCGGCATCTGCGCCTAACGCCACATCCACGCCGGAGCTGCCTGCACTTTGCAGGCGACAGGCGATTGCAGCTGTGGCGCTTGCAGTAGCAGTGGCACCAGTTGATGCTTTCGCTGCTGTGGCCACACAAGAGCAGTACCAGTTGAGTGTTGCAAGCACACATGCAAGAACGCAAGCAGAAGCACAAGCACACACACGAACATGTGTACAAACTCGTGGACACAGGCACCAGCACGCGCACAGACACACGCACAGGCGCAGGCACCTGCTTGCACACGTGCACACATGCTAGTATACACACCCTGTGCATACTGTCACATGCGACTGCACGCTGGGTACGCGATTACCTTATTAACCAGCATGGTGCAGCCTATCTAAGCTGCTTGCATTGTATTGGTCAATGCATCAAGTGTGCGAAGCTCCTGTGAGTTGGTTACCTGCACAGCAAGCTTGCCCTGTGAGTGAACCATCATCCCATCAAATCGCAGAGAGGAGACGTTCAAGCTGATAGATGACGTCAAGAGAGAGTTTGCACTCGACCCCTTCGACACTTCACGTCCCGGCCTCGTCGCCGACCTGAAGAAACGAGTCAGCTCGGTGCGTGACAACAACTATGATAGTAATCATTCAAATTTATTGTACATGTGTGATGTGGCCTGTACTAGTTGATTATGAGCCAAATGCTTGTGATTTGAGTTGCACTATCCGTTCCTGTGTAGTATGTGGCAAGGTATCGCACGAAGGACATCCCTGTGCGCAAGTCTTCGGCAAAGATGTACACTGCACTTGACGCACTCAATGGTCACTTTTCCTTCAAAGGCCTCGCACCGGTATGGTTGATTGTTACTCCGTTATGATGTTTTGATTGCTCTTATGGTCTACATTGCTGCAAAATGTTGGCTCATTGTGTCTATGATAGGTGCCCAAGAAGCTTAAGGACAAGATTTTGAGCGAGTTTGAAGACGCTGCTACACTTATCAACCAGGGCAAATAAAGCCAACTGAGAGCCTCCCTTCGCTTCGATACTGTGCACGAAAGTTGACTTGTTTTTGGACAGAAAGTGCGCACACACATAGCTGTGCTTGCATACTCATGGGCACTGTGTTAAGGGTCACGCCTATCATTGCAATTCAACTACATCATCATGCCTGTAGCAAGGTCTAGAATTTGACTGTTCGATGGATGGCATCCAATACTTTGATCTCATCTGGCACATAAACCTTCTCAAACACGAGTGGGAAAGGCGTGTCGAGCCCGCAAACCCTCAGGATGGGTGCCTCCAACTGCAGGAAGAAAGGCAGCAGTTTTAATCAACATAAACATTGATGTGGGTTCATATCATCACAACAGCTCAGCAGGAGATGGCACAGGTAACATCGATACCCTTAGGAAGCACCGCTCGGTGATTGTGGCGGCAATTTCGGCACCAAAGCCGCTGGTGAGTGGCGCTTCATGGCTGATCTGCAAAAGTGTATAGGTGCAACATTGTTTGTTGTGTGGGAATGTGCAAACGAGTTGATAGATGTCAGCATTGATGAACACACGCACGAGCGCGCGAAAACTGTAACGCACGCAACGCACTTACCACCAGCCGCCCTGTTTTGTTCACGGACTGCTCAACTGTAGCCACATCCTGCAGCAGAACAACAACAGCAAGCGCCATCAGTCAACTGCAAACTAACACAAAGGCCCTCAAGGCGTCCATAATGCTTGTAGAGGCTGTCTTGCGGGCGGGTGTAGTGCTTGCACATGCGCGCATGTGTGTGCGTCCAAGCACGTGATTGCAGGTACATGTGTGCGTGCATGAGCGTGCGTCTGCATGCACGTGCGCGTGTGCGGGTGCGGGTATGACGTGGGGCGCAACAGAGGGGTGTGTGTGTGTGTGTGTGTGTGTGTGCAGGAGGGTGTGGAGTGTGAGGTGATTGACCTGAGGACGCTGCTGCCTTGGGTAAGTGACCACACAA